>CM076582.1:596637376-596788469 GCA_034641835.2 Pinus albicaulis | reverse complement strand
CTCTTGAAACTGTAACGAACCGCCTGAAGAAGACCAAGAGCCTTCCCCTTCCCTATCGTGCGTTCATCTGCAGACATGACAACGAAGGTGGAGGGTTCACACAAGGGGGCAGCCTTATCGACATAACGTCAGAGTCGACACATGGAGCAATTTAATCTGGACGCAATGCAAAGGCATCGCCTATCATATTTTTTCAACTAGATAGACTTAGGGTAGTCAAGTCACAACAGTGTCAAGTTAATCAGCTTTATATAAACTGGAAATGCAACCTAATGCAATGCGATGGAGATGAGGGTTTTTACGCCAAATTTGTAACACAATGAATGCACATTATACTGCACACAGAGCGGGATTACTGTCTCCACCTTTTAACAATAATACCAGCATCTGTAGTAATGGACAAAACCAACAGCCACGATATAGCTTCTTCCTTTCATGATCATTATCAAATTAAACGTCTCCCTCTCTGAATTCGTATGAGTTACAAAGGAAACTATAAATTTACATCTAACGCCAGGAAGCAAGGGCATAATCATTGAGGAACAAAATGAACAGTACAGCAGAAGAGTTTTTTTACATGCCAAGCAGAGACAGCGCTCAGATGAAAATCATGAAAAGGTCACCGATAGAGCAGGCACAAAGTATTAGTTGCCAGGTTTCAGACTGCAAAGAAACAACAGGGAAAAAACATTGAAGAGAGCACAAAAATGCTTGGGAGCAGAGCTTAGATTGATAGAGACGCATATCTGTTTTTGAACAGTGAGGCATCCAGGCCAAGCTACAAAACTAGTGGCTCAAACTATTAAGCAGGGGAAGGATTCGCCTACTCTATGTAATATCCCCAAAGGGAAATAACCAGTAATACACAGAAATATGCCAGACAGATATAGAAAATACAATGCTGGAACCAGATCATGGAACAAGTACACATAGAATGCCAGAAAACTAAGCCATTTTATTAATCTGAAAGTACATAGAGAGGAGTACAAGATAATCAGAATGAGTGCACCTATCCTTGCCCTAGGCAAGTGGAGGCCCTCTCAGAACAAATGATGGCTGCAAATAAGGACAGCGTCCTAGCTGGCTGAAGAGCTGCTATGAAGAGCTGCTGCTGGAATGCAATGGAACTGTGAACTGAAGACTAGAAGATGGCTGATATCAGTCCTCCAAACCCTCACCAATAAAAACGCTGTCTCTGCTAGTGACAGCGCAGAAACAGATGGAGTGCTGGTCACAAAACCTCCAGATGACTTGATCAACTCCTCAAGGCTAGGAATGCTGGAAAACGCTGTCAAGCCCCGCTCACATGACCCTGCTCATCAAATCAGTGTCCTCCCTGATGGATCTGCGTCCTATATGCTCAGATCTACTGGATCTGAAGCCTCCAATCCAGATCTGCGTCCTATCCCTTCAGATCTGCGTCCCCCTAGATCAGATCTACTGTTATCTCTTCAGATCTATGCTGGATCTGACAATATCTCCTCAGATCTGCAACCTCCAAGGCTGGATCTGATGTTATCTCTTTAGATCTAGGCTGGATCTGCCAATATCTCCTCAGATCTGCAACCTCTCAAGCTGGATCTAATGCTATCTCTCCAGATCTGCACCCTACAGAACTAGATCTGCAAATATCTCCTCAGATCTGCAATCTCCAAGACTGGATCTGCCAATGTGTCTTCAGATCTGCGTCCTTCTCTTCCCTGGGACAGCGTCCTCTCTCTAAGTCTGATCTGCGTCCTTTCTTCCCTTGGAACAGCGTCCTCCCTCTCAGATCTGAACTGCGTCCTTCCTCCCCCTGAAACAGCGTTCTGCCTTCTAGATCTGCGCAGCCACAAGAAGGGCTTCTTCCTCTCCAAATCTCCACCTGAAACTGCTGAAACTGAAGGATGTTACTCAGAAAATAACCTTACTAGGGCGGGCACTCGAAGTCCCCCGAAGCTAAGGGTGAAACCAGAAATAACCTTACCAGGGCAGGCACTCGAAGTCCCCAGAGGCTAAGGGTGAGATCTCCGACCGGAGACACTCGGTTGCACTAAACAGTGCTGCAGACCGACTAAACAACCGGCGTGCTGAAGCAGACAGAAGTCTAGCTCTCAATATCAATATCAAATCATGCATGTCCAAATGAGGTGAGAACCCCGCCTTTTATAATGCTAAACTCCCTCCAAAACCTTAACTGCGTCCTTCACTCTCCTTGGCCTGCGCAGTTAACCTTGGGTCAGCCTGATGCCTCCCCATCATACTCATGTGGACCCCCCAAGGCCCCCTCTCTAAGTTATAACGTCAATCAACTAGGAAAAACACTTTATTTATAAAGTGAGGTGACTAAAGTGAGGTGACCCCTCTTATTTCTCACTTTATTTATTATTTCTAACTAAAGCAGCAAAATTAAACAAAAATGAAATATTCCAATTAGCAAAGCTAATTGGGAATATTACACTCTAATACCATGTTAAACACACGAAATAATAGGAAGATTTAGATAAGCTTGTGATTCATTTTATTCACATGATGTACATACAAATACATGTCACTAACACTTGGTTTTCATCTTCCAAGAGGTCGCTTGGACTTCCAATCATTGTTGGAATTCCACCACACCAACCCTAACAGATTAGGTGTCCAACAATATAAATCATTGCAAGTATGATGTAATTTACCCCAATAGTTTGTAAGACAAAGAATAAAGAGGGTGATGTAAGTAATAAAGACTCTCTCTTCTATGATCTATCAGTAGTTCACATAAATCTCCAGCAAGGTACATTAATTGGAATGCTTCACCCATTAAGGTGAATTCAATGCTACATTCAATGAAAGGAGATAGTAATCAAATTGCTCAAGTGGATTTAATGAAATCCTGCCTTCAATAAAAGCATATGGAAAGTTGATTGCTTAAGTGAATTTAGTAGAATTATGCCTTCAAAATTGGAGGAGGACGTGACAGTCCCATGGAGCAATAGTGAAGTCCTGACTCCTGTGATCTGGATATCAAGCATAGCAGAAGATAAATGTTAAAACTGAACAACTAGGTCCAAACTCCAGGTTCTGATGCTCAGATGAAGATACCAATATTCTTATTGGGTTCCTCTTTCGGAGAGGTATAAGATCGATCTAAAATTGATCTTAATCTGATGAGCAGAACATTTATTTTTAATAATTTCAAATATGTGCAGGTCGGCCTTAAGGTTTTACACCTCCAGTAGATGTGTCACACACCTCAGTGATTGATATAAATAAAGTCAACGTTGAAGGACTTTCTCACTCATCCCATCCTCACACAACATCTCCTCTTCTGATTTAGTACAAGCTCCTTGGAAGCAGTTTCGGTTCACACGTGGGAAGAAGGACGAATTTACTGCAGCTAGGGTTTGGACGAAATTCACTGCAGCTAGGGTTTCCATGCAAGTTTGACCAGCGTTGACTTTGGTCAATGCATGGTCCAAAGAGGCTGAATTTTGGTGGAGACTTCGATCTTGGAAGGCACAAAAATCGAGGTCAAAAGGTTGACCGAAGACCGAGCTGCGTTGACTTTCTTGCTGCTGTCTTGCGTTGACTTTTCTGGACAACGTTGACTTTTTCTGGGTTGACTTTGAGTTGACCGTGTGGCTGTTTTGAGGGCTATTGTGACACATGTTGGGTTGGTTGACCAAGGAGTCTTTGCTGGTTGAAGCATCCTGTTGACCGCCGTAACGCACCATCACTTTTATCTGTTTTTGACTTGTCTTCTATAGATCCTCTGGTATGTTCTATCAGCATTTCACTTGATTGTTTATGTGATTGCTGTAGTGAAAAGTAAAGTTGCATCAAGCATAGAACATCTGCATAAATTTACATGGTATTGGAGTTGAGGTGAAGACAAGCCCTATTTGTAGCAATCACCGAAGAGGAAAATGGGTTCCACAAACTATGGCTTCAAGGAGGATGACAAATTGACTGGGAAGGATGACTTCCATGCTTGGAAGATGATATTGGATCTCAAATTGGAGGACCAAGATGTCATGGACTATGTGCAGCGTAAAATCCAAGAACCTCCATCCACTGCTACCGCTGCTGCCAAAACAAAGTACAAGAAGGGGGAGATCAAAGCAAAGCTGATGATCAGGGAATCCATTCAAAAAAGTCTGGTGGCCTACATCTCTGAGTTGGGCACATCCAAAGAGATGTATGATAAATTGATCCTCATGGTCAAGGCCAACAATGCGAATCAAGTACTATTCTTCAAGAATCAATTGAAGAATCTGAAGAAAGGCAGGGATGAGTCTGTCCAATCATACTTTCTGAAGTTGACCGAGATCAGGAACAATTTGCTAGCTATTGGGGAGACAATAGTTGATCGAGAAATGGTGCTCACCACACTTGGAGGGCTCTCATCCGAATGGCATGTGTTCAACACTACCATTCTAAATAATAATGTGATACCTGACTTTAACGAAGTATTGTCAAGATGCGTTCAAGAAGAATCAAGAATGAAGGAGTATGGAAATGAAGGAAATGTTGCATACGCTGATCATTCTAGAAAGAAGAACTCTGGTGGTCCAAAGAACAAGGGAAAAGCAGGGGCCCAAGGAAAGAAGGGCAAGTGCTTCACTTGTCATAGGCCTGGTCACTATGCTAGAGAATGTCCTTTCAAGAAGGATTCTCCCGATGGTGATGATAACAACAACAATCGGAGGAATGGCAATCAAAGGAACAACAGGTTCAAGGGAAAAAGGAAGGCTCCCTCCGGCAAAAATGATCAACCTTTCAAAAGGTCAAGAAACTCCAGGTATGAGGAATCACATGTTGTTGATAAAAGAAATGAATACATTCTTGTATCTGCCATCTCTGTTGCATCTCCACCCGACACTATGGATGTCTGGTTGATAGATAGTGGTGCCTCAAGGCACATCACTGGGTTCAAAGAAGCACTCTCTGATAGGGTTGAGAATGATACTAATCTGGAAATTATCCTTGGAAATAATTTGAAGACACTACAGCAACACTTCAACCACACTTGGAGTAGGAAGGCCGACAATTCGGGGCAGAGGTGCTCCAGTCTTGGTAACATAGGTTGCGTGATGCACTGGTGAGTTACATCTTAAGCATGCTAGCCTTATAGTTGCCCGGTCCTACTCTTCAAATCTCGGATCGCTAACAACGGCTGAAACGACTGCTTAACCATTTCAAGGGGCACAATCAACTGCTTAATCTGAACCAACCTAATCTGTTGTTACTTAAACTACACCCTCCCTTTCACGGGATATGTGGCATTATCTCAAGGTCAAGTCCTCCACTTGCAAGATGTACTCTATGTACCAAATTTGAAGAAGAACCTTGTGTCTATATCGACCATGGAAGACAAAGGTTTCAATGTGGCATTCACTGATGGAAAGGTGTTCATGTGGAAGAAGAGCTTCAAGGAAGCTATCTCGATTGGGTTTAGAGTTGATACACTCTACCAGGTTGGAGGAAGTCCACTGGGAGCTATGACATGTGATACTATCCGATAGACTGAACTATGGCACCGAAGGTTTGGACACCTTCACTACAAAGCCCTTCCCGAAGCAAGGAAGGTGGTGACAAGGATGCCCAAGTTTCCAAATAATCATGAAGGTGTATGTAAGGGTTGTGCCGAAGGAAAGCATACAAGGGGACCTTTCCCCTCAAGTGTCACAAAGACATCTGATGTCTTGCAATTGATCCATTCTGATCTATCTGGTATGTTGCCCGTGACATCCTTGGGAGGATGTTCTTATTATATAACGTTCACAGATGACTTCTCTCGTAAAACCTGGATATACTTCTTAAAGAAGGATGAGGCTTTCATGTGGTTCCATAACTTCAAAGCCTTGGTAGAAAATATGACAGGGAAGAAGATCAAGATTTTGAGAACTGACAATGGCACTGAATATGAGACAAATGAGTTCAAGGACTTTTGCAGAGAATCTGGCATCAAGAGGGAGACCACTACTGTCTATACTCCTGAGCAAAATGGTGTTGCTGAACGAAAGAATAGGACCATTATGGAAGTTGCCCGTGCCATGCTATGTGACCAAGGTCTACCGAAGTTACTGTGGGGAGAAGCTGGGAACACTGTTGTGTACATACAAAACCGATGCCCGCATTCCGCTCTAGACTCCAAAACTCCCGAAGAGGTTTTCTCTGGTAAGAAACCTGACGTTTCACATTTTAGAGTTTTTGGATGTCCTGTTTACTTTCATGTGCCGAAAGAAAAGAGAAGCAAGCTGGATGATTCTGGGAAGAAAGGAATGTTTGTGGGCTATAGTGAAACTTCGAAGGCCTATAGAGTCTATGTGCCTGGTCAAAGGGAAGTGGAGATATGCCACGATGTCGCCTTTGACAAAGATACTTCCCTGAGGAAAGTAATCAATCTTCCGAGATCTGAGGAAGATCATGAAGCAAGGCCTGGAAATCAAGAGGAACCTAAGGATGAAACAATATGCCTGATGTTGAAGGACCGATGGACCCGATTGATCCACCTCCTTCACTAGGAAAGAGACCATCATGGCTCAGGGACACTCTCGAGGATGATGAGGGACATGCGGCCCCAAGGGGGGCATTCCGTGAAAGCAAGAAGCCGAGTAGATACCAAGGGTATCTAGCAGCCATGAGTACTATTGTACAATCCGAGCCTAGATCCTTTGAGGAAGTCGTAAAGCATCAAGTCTGGAAGGATGCTATGCACGAAGAGTATGAGTCCATAATGAAGAATGATGTCTGAGATGTGGTTCCAAGACCGAAGAACAAAGCAGTTGTCACCTCGAAATGGCTCTACAAGATCAAGCATGGGTTTGATGGAAGTGCTAAAAAGCTCAAGGCAAGGTTCGTTGCCCGTGGCTTCTCTCAAAAGGAAGGCATAGATTATGATGACATATTTGCACCTGTGGCCCGATATACCACCATTCGATCTATTATAGCCCTTGCTGCTATGCAACGATGGAGTCTTCATCAGATGGATGTGAAGACCGCATTTCTGCATGGTGCGATAAACGAAGAGGTATATGTGGAGCAACCTCTGGGGTTCGAAGTCCAGGATTGAGACACCCATGTCTGCAGGTTGAAGAAAGCCCTCTATGGACTGAAGCAAGCACCCAGAGCTTGGTACGAGAGGATAGATAGCTACTTGATGAAGCTAGGCATCACTCGAAGTAATGTTGATCTAAACCTTTACTTCAAGGTTGTCAAAGGGAAGCCTCTCATTCTGGTGTTGTATGTGGATGACCTCTTCCTAACAGGTGCTAACCCTCTCATTCATCAGTGCAAGAGGGAGCTCGCTGCTGAGTTCGAGATGAAGGACCTAGGACTGATGCACTATTTCCTAGGCCTGGAGGTCTGGCAGAGACCTGGCAAGATTTTCCTTTCTCAAGGAAAATACATTGTGAAGCTTCTAGAAAGATTTGGTATGGTGGACTGCAAGTCCGTGTCGACACCAATGGAGCTCAACTTCAAGAATTTGAGTGGCAGCGCTGCTGGGCCCGTATTGTCAAATCTTAAAGAGTATCGTCAACTCGTAGGGACCCTGATGTTCTTAGCGAACACCCATCCAGATATATGTTTTACAGTGAACACTTTGAGTCAACAGATGGTTGAGCCTCATCACTTTCATTGGGTTGGTGTCAGGAATCTTCTGAGATATCTTTGGGGCACGACAAACCATGGGCTGAGATACACTACCGAGAGCGTGACACTCCTTGGATATACTGATGTCGATTGGGCTGGCAGTGTGGTGGATCGTAAGAGCACATCGGGATGCTGCTTCAATCTTGGTTCTGCTTCGATCTCATGGATGAGCAGGAAGCAGAAGTCAGTGGCTTTGAGCACCGCAGAGGCCGAATACATTGCAGCAAGTATGGCCTGTTGTGAAGCAGTTTGGTTGCGAAATCTCTTTAGTGAGTTGTTCAGACATGTGCTAGATACCACCGTGATACTTTGTGATAACCAAAGTGGGATTCGCTTGTCCAAGAATCCAGTGTTCCACGATCGATCCAAGCATATTGATATCAAGTACCACGTTATCTAGGATATGGTACAGCGAGGCGCCGTAAGACTCGATCATATAGGAATTGATGAGCAGGTCGCAGATATTCTCACTAAACCCCTAGGGAAGGTCAAGTTCCTAACCTTCCGTGAGAGTCTTGGTATCGTGGAACGACCCTATGATGTGGGTCCTGTTGGACGATGAGCTCTGGGAGCTCTGGGGGGCTTTGGGGATAGCTTCTCGGAGCTATAAGCACTCACAGGGCTAGGCTTGCCAAACCTTGTGGTGCTTCTGCCCCACTGTTATGAAGTTTGAGTTGGTTCTACTCTCATTATCTGTGCCCCATATGCATCCTACCCATTGAGTTCAGGGCTCATGGGAAGTACCTCTCATTTGGCCAATGAGGTGGGAAAAGCTAGAGACTAGTAGCAAAGACTAATGGACGCATCAAAGATTGTCTTACTCTCTATCTAGGATGGCATGGTCTAACCACTTGATCTGGGATCAAGTATAGTGAGGTTTCGGACCTCCAACTGACTTCGGGTCAGGTAAACCAACTTCGGGTTGGTATGAGACTCTTTGTGAGTCCGATAGAGGTTTCGAACCTCTGGGCTAAATCCATCAGCCGGGAAATGATGTTTTTGTGACTGACCCACTTATGTTCTGAAATAAAGAGACCAGCGAAGCAAGTTACAGCCGGATGACGCACGATGTTTGATTGCACAGGGGGATGGAGTTCTCCCTAGTTGTGAGGGAGTGTTAAAATTGGACAACTAGGTCCAAACTCCAGGTTCTTGTGCTCAAATGAAGATACCAATATTCTTATTGGGTTCCTCTTTCGGAGAGGTGTAAGATCGATCTAAAATTGATCTTAATCTGATGAGCAGAACATTTATTTTGAATTATTTTTAATAATTTCAAATATGTGCAGGTCGGCCTTAAGGTTTTACACCCCCAGCAGACGTGTCACACACCTCAGTGATTGATATAAATAAAGTCAACGTTGGAGGACTTTCTCACTCATCTCATCCTCACACAACATCTCCTCTTCTGATTTAGTACGAGCTCCTTGGAAGCAGTTTCGGTTCACACGTGGGAAGAAGGATGAATTTACTGCAGCTAGGATTTCCACGCAAGTTTGACCAGCATTGACTTTGGTCAACGCATGGTCCAAAGAGGCTGAATTTTGGTGGAGACTTCGATCTTGGAAGGTCGTACACATTGGCACAAAAATCAAGGTCAAAAGGTTGACCGAAGACCGAGCTGCGTTGACTTTCTTGCTGCTGTCCTGCGTTGACTTTTCTTGACAGCGTTGACTTTTCTGGGTTGACTTTGAGTTGACCGTGTGGCTATTTTGAGGGCTGTTGTGACACATGCTGGGTTGGCAGACCAAGGAGTCTTTGCTGGTTGAAGCATCCTGTTGACCGATGTAACGCACCATCACTTTTCTTTGTTTCTGACTTGTCTTCTGTAGATCCACTGGTATGTTCTATCAGCATTTTACTTGATTGTTTATGTGATTGCTGTAGTGAAAAGTAAAGTTGCATCAAGCATAGAACATCTACATAAATTTACAATAAAACATATGGTCTTGTACAGTTTGTAATCATCTTCGTAAATTCTTGAGTTTTTGAATTAAGGGAGAGTTGAAAGTTGGATCTAGAGATGAAGCAAAACAGATGATAAAACGTGGTCATCTACATTTCTGTAATCATTTTTATGAAGCCTTGAGTTTTTGAATTAAGAGGGGCTAAATAGTTGAAAAGCAGCATTTTTGTGTTAAGTAGGGTCTTGGAATTTTAAACACTGACATACTACAAGTCAAAGAAAAATTATAAAATGGCTTTAAAGTTCAATAAGGGGCAAATTGTGTTCGGTGACCAAGATTAATAAAATGTTATTAGTATAATAGTTCGGTGAGATGAGTATCATAAAACTACCTAATGAAAGAAATATGAGGTGCTCTATAACACTATATGAAATGATTCCATTTGTAATAAAATTATATATTCCACATCTCACGTGTATTTCATGTATTCATCTTAACATAACCTACAAGTATTGCAAAAAGAGAGGAGAGGGGTAGAGAGACAACCCAAAGTTCCATTCTGCACAAACATAGGGGCCTATTCGAAGATGCAAATAAAGCCCAGCATTTTGAACAAGCGTCACAAATTTAACAAGATCATATCTCCCCGCAAAATTGTACTACATTAAAAACAACATAAGGTTATTAAATGCAAGACCCTTCGAAATTTTCTGACACTACCCAAGAACAACTTTGAAGAACTAAGTTGCTAACAAGCAAGAAACCCTTACATTGATCAAAAAATATATATTGGCATAGTTAACTGTTCATCAGCATGTCTAAGGTAACAAACTTACTGCTTGGCTATATGCGTAGTTCTTGAGATAACCAATAGTGCCTGCAAATAAATCTACAATACTCTATATATGTACGATTTTCTAGAAAAAAAAATAGTTCATACCTGCCCTCTAACAGGCTCGTGACCATTCCAAAAGGTGTAAGTCTGGATCACATCTGCTCCACCTTCTTTGCTCATAGAAAGCAAATGCGGCCACATCTGATAACACATAAATAGGAAACGTTTTAATTGAAGAGCATCAGTTAGCTCTACAAAATGCAATAAGTGATGTAAGAAAAAAAATTAGCCCAATGCCAAATAATATACTTGAAACTTTTAGGATACCCTCATGATCAAAAGCATCGGGAATAGTATGAATTCATCAAGGACATAGTAACTACATTTAGAAGAATGTTTCACAAGCACATGCCCACTTTTTCAATGTTGACAACATTGATAAAACCCAATCAAACCCATGTACACTAATTAATTTTAAAGACTTATTAGTTGCACGACTTGAGGATTATCGGTAGAAAGATTTGGCATAGCATTGATATTTTTGGTCTCTTAATATAAAAAATTCATCTATGAAACTTCTATCAAGTTTGTGGTGGTTATTCCTTCTATGACTAATGATGGCCAGACTTGTTGGTATAGAAAAAAACACTGAGCTGTGACTCCGCTAAGACAAAGTTCACAAGTGTAACTACATCACAGCATTTCCAATTAGCCAGGATTCCCATTGATGTAAATTGTTAATGGATGTTTATCGCAAAAGCGTGCTTTCACATAAATACCAAATATGAAAAAAATAGATAATTAGCTTGAAGATGGACAGTTCAATAATAGTCAATCAAATGATTGAAGTACATAAAAAGAGGGATGGAAAAGATGTCAGAGTCAAGTTTTATGAAGTAATTGCACAGTATACTGTCAAGCAGTTAGCTGTGTATGTAAGTACAGATTGCAGATCTGTGGATAGGGACTGAAATTTCAGAGTAGCCAAGGCTAGTAGTGCAAAAGGACAAATTGACTTGTGTTGACTTGGGCAAGTAAAAGAAGCAGTGAAGGAAGGGTTTTGTGACTTGGTCTTGGAGAGGTTGTTGTGTCAAGGGTCTTGGTCTTGGTATTCATCAATTGAAGTCTCTATAAGAAGAAGAATTAGTTTGGGTTTTCCTCTCAAGTTGGAGAGGTTTTGGCCCTAGTTGATCGCCTACTCTTGTCTCTTTGTTGTTTATGTTTTGGTAGTTGTTTGATGAAGAAGAACACTATAATAATTTAACTAAAGAGAAGATCCTAATCTAAAGAAGTAAAAAGCATTTACAAGCAGTTATCATCAAAGAGAAATCTCCTAATCCCAATGCCCTAGATTTCTCAACATGGTTTCAGAGTAAGGTGACAAAATCAAGGAAGGGCATCTCATCAAGGGACACTCAAGCATTCAAGGACCAAAGGGCATCAAGCAATTCTAAAAGAACATCTTAAAGTTAAGATCTACAAAGAAGTGTCAAAACCCTAGATCAAAGAAGAAGTCTACACCAAAAGAAGTCTTGAAATCCTCACTCAAATCATCATCTAGAAAAAGAAGACCAAGACCCTACATCTATTCAAGTTAACGAGATCTACAAACTTGGAGTTTGTTCATCCAAGAGAAGCAAGTTCGAGGACGTTGTCATCATCATCAAAAGTTCCAAGGCAATCTCCCTCTCGTGGAATTTCATCTCAAAAGAAAATCCTTATCCTTGAAGAAGATCGTCCAAGAAGCATCAAGAAGTCATCATCAATCATTATCATCAAGGACCTCATCATCAAAGGATCTAAAGTGATCTCCCTCTCTGTGGAATGAAGGATCACTCTTGAAGAGAACTATCTTCATCAAGAAGAAGTTTCTATTATCTATTTCATCATCAAACTCAAAGAAGCAGCAAGTGGAAGAAGCATCTTCACAAGTAAGTATATTTATGTATGTCTTTCTGCAAGGAAAGCAACAAATTAGTTGGGGCTTCAAACTTTCTTGCATGGAAGAAAAGGACAGATCTTAATCTAATTGAGAATGAGGTCATGGAACATGTCAAAGGTTCGATCACCAAACCTCCAAAAGAAGATGAGCAAACACTTGCAAGGTTTATGAAAGGGGAAGTAACGGCTCAAAGGATTCTCATAGAATCCATCAAGGACCCCCTCATCCCATATGTATCTAAACTCGAAACTTCAAAAGAAATATATGACAAACTGGTAGAGTTGTTTTCCGTAAGCACTGTGGGTGAAGTTATCTCATTAAGGAAAGAACTCTACAATCTAAGGATATCAAAAGAAGAAGGGATAGCCTCATACTTTATGAGGATATCTGAAATAAGGGATCAACTTCAAGATCTGGGAGAAATAATGTCTAACAAGGAAATGACCACTGTAGTACTAAATGCACTACCAGAGGAGTGGGGTAACTTTACTTCAAGCATTTATGGGAAGAAAGAAGCTACTCCATTCCAAGATCTATGGTCACTATGCAAGATTGAAGAAACCAGGCTAAAGGCAAAAACTGATGTAGGACCGAATGAGAAAACTCAAGCATACACTGCTATGGCAAAGAGAAAAGGGAAATTTGGTCCTCAAAAAAATAAGAAGAACATGGCTAAGATTCAATGATATGGATGTCTAGAATATGGGCATTACAAGAGAGATTGTCCTAAGCTCAAGAAGGACAATAACAAAAGGTGAAGAGAAGAAGCTCATATCACTGAAGAAGTGGAGGGAGCTGAAAAGAAGAAATCCAAGAAAGAGGAAGTAAAAGATCTCTACTATGATTGAGATAGTCTTCCTCGCCTAGTTATTTTCAAGTTTCTATTTTTAAGTTTTCTACTATAAGATATGGCTATCATGAGTCACTAAGAAGAATGATAGGATGCATCATGGCATCATAGAAGCATTGAAAGCAAGAGCTCGTGACATCATCATAGAGAAGCATGAAGGATAGCTAGAATAAAATTCTATGGCAGCCACCTATGGAAGGATATAGCTCTTGGTAACCTCATTAGAAGCATAAGTGGTACTAATGTGAAAAAGAAAAAGTCATCTAGTACAAAGCCCATCATACATCAATCAAAAGGAAACATTTGTTGGATGAGGATACTCAAGATCCTCTATTGGAATCTTCATCGGAAGGTTCACCAATCAAAAGGAAGCAAGTGTTCCATCAAGAATTCCAACTTGTAGGAATTCATGGGAGGATGGTATGATGTCAAAAGAAGTAAAGCAGGTCAAGGGATTGAAGTTCTTTCATTCAAGGAAGTTGTTGAAGGATGTCTAGATGACCTAAAGGAAAATGAGGTATGTATGCTTGTATTGATAATATAGAGTCATGTCATCTGGTTGCAGGTAACATGGATAAATGCTCTATCTTGAGAGCAAGATCAAAAGGAAAAGGATCTCTTCCATTAAAAAGATGCAAGAAGGCATAGGTCACACATTAACTAGATGAAATCAACATAATATGTCCTCATATGAAATATGAAGTGGTTGACAATAATTGAAGGAACTATGATCGGAAGTTCCTAGAAGGAAATGTGTGAAGAAAGAAAGGAAGAGATCGTGAACCATGCAACTATGGAGAAGGCAATCAACATCCGAGGACTAAGAGATTTGACTATGATATCTCCATGAAAGATATGAAGACCCTGATGAAGTCTGAAAAAAGAGACCCTTGACAGTGTATATCTTTTGGAGATGTGTCAACATGTATGCAGGATGCTGATGCAAACAGGAAGATGTCATGATGAAATACCATCACAAAGGTAACTTTGATTTAATGTTCATTTCATATGATATTTGGATGGGCTTATGCCGGGTTGACAAGGGAAGAACTGTGGATGTCTTCCACCACTGATGACCATGTAGCAAGATGAAAGATCCTTAAGGAAACATGGCATGAAGAAGGAAGCATGTGTAATATCCCCAAATGGGAAAATGATAGTAATACAAGCAACAATAGACTAAAACTACAGCAAAACAAATTAGACCATCAATACATGAGTAATTGAAGCCAAAAGATGACCTAAGCAATTTTATTAATGTCGGGAATTGAGTACAAAAGAGGTGTTGGAATAGGTGCACCTAGGCATACTCAAGGTAGGCTAGAATACCTCTCAACCCAAGCCAAAATGACTCTCTACAATTGGCCCTGCGTGGCTCTAGTGTTGCGCTGCTCTACCCAAAAATGTTGCTCGCTGACTTCAGACTGTTGGTTTGGCTGCTTCCACTGCTCATAAAATTCGGGGCTTTTAACCCCGGATTCTACTCACCAAACCCACAAAAACCCGCGAAGGAATTGGCCAAATGTTGACCCTAGAATTTCGGCCCTATTTCCCCCTAACTCCACTAGCTGCTAGCTGAGTTAGGATCTCTATTTGACACCTCAAACCTGCCCAGAAAATTTTGCCAAATTAATCTTGGCTTCTCCTCAATAAACCCAGGAAAACCCAAAAAGGGTTCATCCTAGTTTTGACCTCAGAAATTGGCCCTCTTGGGCTTGGCTCACCCAACTGCTGGGAAATTCGACTCCTAGTTAGAACTGTTGGTAGATGTCTCTAAAATGCTGCCAAAATCCCTGGTAGGAGGTGGCTAGCCTCCCCTCCAAATATTCCGCCTGAACTCCTCTTCTCTCCCACACTCCCGGCACTTCCTCTAGACTGCACTGTCCAATCACTACGCAATCTCTACTGCCTCTACGCAGTCCTGAAGGGACTACGCACTCATTTTGTTGCTGCTATATCAACTTCTCACCAAAATTGTGGAACTACTCTCCTGAGCAGGCACTCGAAGTCCCCTGAGGTAGAGGTTGAGATCTCCGCCTGAAGATCTCGTGTGCTAAACAGCACGACAGACTTGGCACCTGACACAAGCGTGTTATGTCAAGATGACAATCAAAATAGAAGATGAATGAATGAGGAAATGAGCTGTCTTCACTTCCTTTTATCAATTGAGCCCCCAACGTTCTCTTGGGCCCACCATGGACTGCGCAGTCCCCCCATCCAACCACTCACTGTGCTGCCCCAATAGAGCCTCTCCCACGCTGCCACCTAGGGAGTTGCCTCCAAATTGAATGTTGGCCACATGGACCCCACTAAGGCCGCAATTTTTCCTTGTGAATTATAGGAGTAAGCTGTAGGTTTTCCCTTAATTATTAATTGTGGGTCCCAACCCACCTTATTTCTGCTTGACATTAGAAACATCAAAATTTATCAAAAATTAATATTCTAATTAGCAGAATTGCTAATGGGGGATATTATAGCATGGCATATAGGAAGACCAGATATGGACTAATGGATCACTTTCCAATGAAAGGAGTCATGACATGACTGACTCATGGATGAAAGTGATGAATGGTCTGTGCCCGACGAAGAAGTAATGAAAAATGTGCACTCTATGACAAAAGAAAATCATGACATCAAAGGAAGGAGTTCTACAAGCAGCTGGTTGTCCAATGATCTCCACCTGAACAGTTGTTGAAAGCAAGTCCCTGGTCAAGAGGGAGCTTGGTCAAGTCCCTAGTTAAGAGGGAGCTTGGTTACATTCCTTTTATGGAATGGGTTGGTCATCCCTAGTTAAGAGGGAGTGACAAGATATGGTTCTCTACTTCATGTGTCATGCACTAGACCAAGACTAACAGTCATAAGTCTTAGTGAAGGCCATTAAGAGAGATTGACACATCATTCTTGTCTTCACTTAGGAAGATAGAATGGAGGATTGGGTAAACATTCGGCATACAATAATCTTTGAGGATGAGTTAGAGCATCCAAGATAAGAGTAGTCATAAAGGACTGATATTCTTTGAGGACTGGGAATCCAAGATAAGAATAGTTATGGTGAAACACACTCTGAGAACTCGAGTAGTGTATGTTCGGAGAAAGACAATGATGAGGGTGTCTATACATCATTGGTCTCGCCAACATTGAGCTCTAATCTTGTGGAGAGATAGAGTTGTTAGTCAAGGCCTTGCTATGTGACAATGTTGGATGATATGATGCTATACAAATGGGTTACCAATCCAACTCTTCTTATGAGAATTCTTCAGATTGAGAATGTCCAAGTACCTTGTATGAATTATGAATACCTCTCTAGTTAAGAGGGAGTGTTGAAAAGTGTAACTAGGTTCGGTCTTCATAATGACATATGTAATCATGATTTTATGTAATTGATATAATGAAGAAAAATAAAATTATTTTGTAATGCTTGAGTCATGGGTTTCGTGATTGAGGAATTTTATTTTTACTTAAAGCTCCCATTGTGAGCTTTTAGGATTGGTCGTCAAGTCATAAAGTCTAGTAAAGTCAATGTCAACTTTCAAGATTTGAAGACACATTTGGGCATGTAATTCGTTGTAAAAGGAAATATGTTAAACCTCTGATACCTTGTCACAAGCACCCCTTGAAGTCGGCTTACAAATGGGAATTAGGATTATTCGAGAAGGACATGTCGGCCTAGGCACAAGATCAAGTCAGCTTATCTTGATGGACAGACTACTATATATAGGGCAGCTCGGCCTCACTAAAGGTAGCATTCGGTCAAGCAAGTATGTAATAAGAAGTGTGAAGATCACAAGGAAAGAAGCCCCATAACCAGCGAGAAGAAGGAGAGGAAGAGTGAATATTTTGGCAATGTTTTTGGGATAATCTCCTCACACAAGTGATAGAAACTAGGGTTTTTGCAGTAGTGTCATAACAGTCCTTGAGGAAGTCACCAAGAAGGTCTCCAAACCAGCGCCCTTGCTAGCCGAGATCAACTAGAGAAGTCTTCAAGTAAAGCGAAGGAGGAAAGCATCCCTAAACTCTCTCCATTACCTCACACGTGCAGAATTGCAAGTATAGATTGCAGATCTGTGGATAGGGACCGAAATTTCAAAGTAGTCGAGGCTAGTAGTGCAAAAGGACAGTTTAACTCGTGTTGACTTGGGCAAGTAAAAGAAGCAATGAAGGAAGGGTCTTGTGACTTGGTCTTGGAGAGGTTGTTGTGTTAAGGGTCTTCGTTTTGGTATTCGTCAATTGAATTCTCTATAAGAAGAAGAATTTGTCTGGGTTTTCCTCTCAAGTTGGAGAGGTTTTGGCCTTGGTTGAACACCTACTCTTGTCTCTTTGTTGTTTAAGCTTTGGTAGTTGTTTGATGAAGAAGAACATTATAATAATCCAACTAAAGAGAAGATCCTAATCTAAAGAAGTAAAAATCATTCACAAGCAGTTATCATCAAAGAGAAATCTCCTAATTCCAATGCCCTAGATTTCTCAACAGATACCACCCATGGCATTTAGTGAGAGTTGACCTAAAGTGAGAGGAATACGTTGAGGTGACATTGGGCATACTCTTAATAGTGCTTACTGTATAGTAGTCTTGGTTGAACCTTGCTAACACCGCTAGTTTGAGTGGTAACAGCTCTCTCCGTTGAGGAAGGTTGCAGAGGTCGTACTGTGATACATATTCCCTGGTCTTCTTCATGTGAAAATTTCACCAATGAAATCCTACTGCAGCAACTAATTTGATTTCTCCTATTTGTTAATTACTTGAATAAATTATTTATCGTGTATTATGGTAAATATCAAAATCAAATACATTGCAGCCTACACAACATAAAATACTGCGGAAAATACAACGCAAAAAAGATAGAAACACACACACAAGCACATCGTTATTTTTGGACAATCGTCCCCGGAAAAACCCAACTTGGAAAAACCAGTGCAGCAGCTGAAGGTTTTAATATTATGCAGCACTAATCTGAGTACAATTCAATGGATTCCCAAACTGGCTATCTGATACAGAGAAATACTGACAAAACAAGTTAGTGAGAAAATTCCACACTGTCACGGGCAATCTGGCAATGATATGCACTAGAGAAAAGTTTCCCCGCACTGTCTCTGCACAGTAACTGCGTCTGCCTATGCAATCGTTGTGTCACAGCTCCTGGTACTGCGTCATTCCTCCTTTTGATCTCCTACCGACTGGAAACTTGACTCTCTTGCCCTCTGGACTCACACCCCGGCTTCCGGCACTAGATCTCGACTATCTCCCAGCAAAATAGCATACTCCCTCTGAAGTTCTGCGTTGCCTCTCTATGGCTCTCAATGTCTTCTCTGCCTTGCACTCCCCAAATCTGGAAAACTTCCTCCAGTCTACTATCTCTGCCCCTCACTGCAATGATCTCACTCAATCTCTCTCTAGCAACGCAGCGCTGCCTCTCCGAGAATTCGATCTTCCGGCAACATCGATCTATACAAATCTCAAGTGTGTTCTCCAAGTGCCCATCGAGCTCTTTCTTATAATCTCTCGTTGACGTATCAACAGCCAAGATTAGATCTTAATCGATGGCTCAGATTATCTTCGACTCGATCCACGCCTTTATCTAGAAGATTCACGCCTGATTTAATTAATACCCTTTAATTAATCACATTTCCTAAGTTTAGACTTAGTAATACATTAAAAACGATTAATTATTTTAATTAAATCATCTCCGGGTGGAAATTTCCCAAACGATTTCTAGGTCTTGGAGAATGCATGTGTCTTAGCCTCTCTGCAAAATCTCGAGGCTAGAGCACCTCTGATGCTGCAAAAATTAACACTCTGTGAAAATCCCCAGATCTGGAATCCTACTGCAGCAACTGATGAGAAATCTTCTACTTGTTAATTACTTGAACAAGTTATTTATTGTTTTCTATGGTAAATACTGAAACCAATATACTACAGCCTTCACAAAATTAAACTGCAGAAAAATATATGTGCGGAAACAAAATCTGAGCAACAATAAATCATAGACACATGACACCGTAGTTTTTGGACCAATGTCCCCGGAAAAACCCAATGCGGGAAAACCAGTGTAGCAGTTAAGGGTTTGTTTATTATGCAGTAATTTTCTGAATACAATCTGGGATGCCTTGTTGGCTATCCTCACAGAGAATCTGAGTGACAAAGAGCTAGTGAGATTACCTCACACACTGACACTGAAAGCCCAAACTAGCCAAACCCCGAAATGACAAGCCCTCCACTGCCTTTACGTAGTCTATGCGTCACTGTTGCTGGGTGGCTCTTCTACTGGCTGGATCTGACCCTCTGGCCTCTCCCGGTCTCACACCCCGGCTCTTTGGCACTGGATCTGACTAATGTAATATTCCCAATTAGCAGTCAGCTAATTGGAAAATTAATTTTTGACAATTTTGTCTTTTCCTATAGTTAGCTAGAAAATAAAGTGGGTAGAGGTGACCCACAAATAAATCAAAGATTAAAACACTTTCCTAAAGTCACTAAGGCATAAATTAAAGTTGAAGTGGGACCCAAGGGGGTCAGCATCACGCAGTAGGGAACAGCCTAGTGGCAGCGCAGGAAAGGGGACAGCAGGGACAGCGCAGAGACAGCATGGGAACAGCAGTTGCAGCGCAGGGACTGGCAGTCAGAGGTCGCAGCACGGTCTAGTGGGGCCCAAGGGGAACGTTGGGGGCTCAGCTAGGTAAAAGAGGGTGAGAGCAGCTCATTCCTTATTCATTTAGTCATTCATCTCATTTTCTGTCTGGTAAATCAGAAGCACGCTTGAGCTGTTTAGCCGAGTCTGCAAGTGTTGTTTAGCACAGAGATTTCCAAGCGGGAATCTCAACCTCATCCTCGGGGGAATTCGAGTGCCTGCTCAAGAGAGGAGTTCAGTTCAGTTTTGGAGGAGAGTCACACAGCATTAGTCCATAGTTACGCAGTCCCTTCCAGGGCAGCACAGTGAGACAGGGAAACACGCAGTACAGAAGTGGAGCAGCTCTGGAGAGGGAGAAAGGCCAAAGGATTTCAGCAAGGAGTTTTGTGAGGGGATCAGCCCTTCCATAGCAGAGTCAATGGGTTGTTTCCAGCAGCTATTTCCAACAGACTAGTTCAGAGCTTGGTCTAACTAGCAGATTTGCGTACCCAGCTCAAGAGAGTGATTTTCCGGGGTCAGCATTTTGGAAAACCCTTCGCGGGTTTTTCTGGGCTTGTTGTGGAGAGTCTGGTATCCAATTCCCAGAATTTTCTGAGTAGTAGAACATCCCCATTACGCAGTCCATTTCCATCCAGCAGCAGCATCTTCCAGACTAGGAAGCGTAGAGGAGCCACGCAGGGCAGCCAACAACCAGAGTTTCTAAGTAGGGATTGAGGAGTATTTCAGCCTGCCTTGTGCAAGCCAAGGTGCCATCTTCCTAGCACCATTTGTACCTTCCCCCCATTTTGAAAATATTAATAAAATGGCTCAGCAGTTTGGCTCTATTGCATGGTGTTCTGATGTATTTTCCTGTTTGTTGTAGATTTAGTCTTTGTTTGCTTTGTATTATTGTTTGTTACCAATTTGGGATATTATAGTGGTATCAGAGCTCATAGACTTGGCTCAGCCTGTGGAGCAATTGGTCTATGACACCGGAAGATAGAGAATACATTACATACCGGAAGCAACGGTATAGAAGTAGAGAGCGTAAGCTCGAAATAACACTTGGTCAAGAAGACAATGTTCCAGTGGAGGAAGGCAAGGGGAAGGCACCAATGGCAGAAGAACGAGATGAGGGGAAGGAGTTTGGTAACCTCCTCCTAAAGTCAGTGCAGGAGCTCTCCAAGAAAATAGAAGAGATGGGACAGAAGATTGCTGGAGAGAACAAACAGCGAGAAATTCCAAGGGAATTTCACAATGGAGAAGGATCCGGTACTTCTAGTTCTCACCATATACTGGAGCATAATGTTGCGCAGCAGCTGTGCCACGCACTCCACCATGCTCCACCATGCCCACATTCCTGACTTCAGGAGCGGGAACAGGAGGACCCCAGGAGCCGAAGGTGGCTCACTACGGGGAGTATTTTGCAGAATATCAATCCTATGGGTCAGAATTCGGAGATGCCCTCACTTTCAATGAATTCTGCCAGCTGAAAAACAATAGCAGACCACGCAGCCAGAATAGAGGAGGGTACACGCAGGGTAGTGACCTGCAACGTACCGTGGGCAGATTTTTCTTGCCTACCTACAATGGGTTATCAAAGTGTTCAGCAAAGGCTTGGGTGGAGAAGTTGGACATTTACTTTCAGCCGAACCAAAGAGCGGAGGTAGAGGCCATCAAGGTGGCAGCGCTGCACCTTGAGGGTGACTGGTGGTTCCATGGGATGTCTACGCTGGGTCACGCGAGAGTGACAATGTATGTGGAGTTCACCCGATGGTTGGTTGAGAGATTTGATCGTAAGAACCCGGAGGAACATTTTGTTGAGCTGACCAAGCTCAAACAGACCGGGAACTCGAAAACTTACATTTCCGAGTTCTTGAAGCTCTCAATGATGGTTCCAGACCTGTCTGTGCCCAAGACAGTGTATATGTTTATTAACAGAATGGCAAAACCTTTGTGTGGGCTAGTAAGATCCACTAGGCCTACTACGTTGCAGGGTGTAGTAGGGAGGACTAGGGACTTGCAAGATGCCATGCCGAGGACAAGAGCTCCTTTTCCCCACAGAACAGCATTCCAGCAGAGGGGGAAAGACGTGAGAGTTCCACCCCCGAGAGGGAACCAGGGCCAAGGGCCTTTGGATGATGATACCCGAAGAGACTTGAGACGGAGGAAGCTTTGCTTCACTTGCCCGAAGCCATGGGCACCTGTTAAAATTGGACAACTAGGTCCAAACTCTGGGTTGTGCTGCTCAGATGATGATCGCAATATTTTTATTGGATTCCTCTTTCGGAGAGGTGTAAGATTGATCTAAAGATCATCTCGATCGGATGAGCAGAACATGTACTTTGAATTTATTCCACTTATGTGCTGGGTCGGCCTGGAATAAAATATTGACTTAAATGTCTTAAAGGACGTGTCACACACCCCCAAAGATTCCTATATATTGGAGAGATTTGGAGTTCATTTGACACACTCCGGTGGTAACTCTTCGATGCGAGTCGCGTATTCTTTGTTTGTTTGTTTCAAGTTATGGGGTGATGACGCTTAACAATGACCTATTGAAGACCTTTATTGGTAGAAGCATCCCATTGACGCTGTAACGCCGCAATTATTTTTAGCTCTGTTTAACTTATTGATTCATTAGTATGTTCTATCTTCAAGACAGTTCTAATCAAATGGCATAGAACAAGAGCAGTAAATTAACATGGCATCGTATATAGGAAGATTTAAGCCCATCGGAATTACAAGAAGCAAAAGAAGTTGCCACCATACCAGCAAGCACATCATGTTACTGCGCGCACTCCACATGTAGCATCGTCTATTTCAAAAGAGAATGAATACCCAAATGTTTTGCAAACAAAAGGAGTTATCTATCCAAACATAGCCATCGAAACGTAAATATGGGTGACGCCGGGTCGCGTGCCTGTTATACTCGGTACCAAAAATGGCAGCACGTATTTTTTTTTTAAAATGTCGGAGGTAGCAAATGGCAGCGAAATGGCAGCGCGCATTTTTTAAATGGCGTCACTGTTCGATGAAATCCTGTTTTCTGCATTCGATCTATCTTAAATCAGAGGATATCCGGATAATTTGCCTCCGAATGCCAAGCACGTCACAGATGCGTCAGCCTTAACGGGAAACAAAATCGCCTTGCCGCTCAGCTCCAAATCCGCATTATTATCAAAGTGGAGAGTTATCTCTGGAATCTTGACCGAGGTGATGTTCGACAGGTTGTAGCAGAGGTCAGTGATCGAATTTGGTTCCGGATCCGTGCTCGGAAGACCCTGGACTTTGCTCTGGAATGAATTTCTCAGGGCATGGTATGCGTATGGGGTAAGCCGAGTAAAGGCGGTTCCAGTGTCCAGAATTGTGGGTCCTAGAGCAGAAAGCGTAACTGGGAGCCCCACGCCTCCGACGCTTATGCCGGTCATCCCACGAGATAGAATGATGCACGCTAGGAAGCTTTAAACCCTCGCTCGCTGCGCAAACTGCAATTTATCGCTGCGAATTCCTTCAAAGACTCGATTTTTTTTTTCAGTTTCAGATCATCGAAGGCCACTCAATTCCTAGCCTCGCAAGCTACGCTGGGCTGAAATCGATCGCAGGCTTTGATATTTAAGGTATGTTGAAGCTTTGAACAGGTCGACATGCTTTAACAGACTTGAAAGCAGAGCAGAAGTGGATATTCCGAGGACTCACCTTAAATGTTGTGAAGGCGATGCTTTCTTCTTATATGAGGACATCGTGAACCGCTGAATTCGATTTTGTTTCTAAAGTTCTGCCTGTCGTCTTGAACAGTTGAAATTCTCCCTATTTAAAAGGAAAAACAATATTTTTATGCGTTCTGGACTGCGTAATTCATTTTTCGATCTGCAGACGATGTTTCGCCAGTAATTTTCGGTGTTTTGAACAGCTGAATTTGTGCTTATATCGTGCTTCTTTGCTTTTCTTGTCCCTTGGGTCAGGATCCTGTAAAATTTGAGTTTGGGAGCTGTGACGTTTTCTCCAGCTTTTTGTTCGGAGAAGTTTGACAGCATTTGAGGATATTTAAGCTGAGAATGAGAGTATATGGGTTCTTACAGCATCTTGTTAACGTTAAGGGCTGTTAAAAGTATTCATGAAAGTTTAAGTATGTTTCTGTACATCTTGTCCACATGAAGGGCTGTTAAAATGAGCCAGGACAGTGTTAAGTGCATTTCTGTACTTTTTGTCCATTGGTGTTAAGGATACCAGTTCATTTGGAGACCCGATGTCTGGATTTTGTGTTGACATAGATCCAAAAGGGACCGGTATTTTTGAAAATGAAGTTTTTCTGATTGATTAGAAAACAAAATTAGAGAGCATTAGGGGCCCATGTCTTTTGAATAATCTATAAGCATCTTTGCTGGAAGCAACGGTAGAGAAAAGGGCAGATTACTTGAAGGGATTTGATCATTGATGTCTATATCAAAGCAAAAGTGGATTCAAGGCCTACAATCTTCTTCTCTCTTTCGGCCACCTCCTCAAGATGCACGACATCGACAGGGAGAATACGGACTTTGATCAAAGAGTTTCACTCTGTCTCTATTTTCCTCATGTACAGAATCCAAAATGGCGAAGTGGGTCATCTATCTAAAGAAGGTTGTTTTTCGGAGAAGAAATCTGAGCCTTCAGACTTCATCAAGTGCTGGGACGTGCTACAGATGAATTCATATTTGCTTCCTTTATTATTGGCTGCCTCTAAATACCAGTTGTGACAATGCCTTGACAATTTCTCTAGAAAGAGTAACTGGGCATAAAAGGAGTGCAAGTGCAGGTGCTGAATTTGGAGCTTGGAAAATTGTGATTGCTGACAAAGACATTGGACAGTGGTTTGGGCATCTTATTTGAAGCTGGGATTGTCTGAAGGCTTTTGGAGACAATCTTAAGAAACAAGCAGCCTGTTGAAGTTCCATGTACAGTCATTTGATGGAAAATATTTCGGGGCATACCCTCTTACAGGAATGCGATTGAGTATTGATGAATGTATCTGCATGCTCGAGTGTGACTTGTTGTATTTTACAGTACGATGTAAAACAATGGTTGTTTCTTGTAAACCATATGCTGAAGATATCTTTGTATTGGCAAGTCTTATAAGCAAGCTATTCATCTTAATGCAGAAAGGGGACTATTAGAAGGCTGAAAGGCCTTGTGAACAATACTTATGATATGACAAATCACTGTTAGAGGGCATTCTGATACAGGCCCATAACATTGGAGGAGCATTGTCATTGAAAGAAGGCAGATTGATTAGCTAATATGTGAAGTAGCAGAGGACCTTGTGAGCAGCTAAAGGCAGAAGTATTGGAGCAGCAGTACTCTTTGCAGGTATAGGAGGAAGAGAACCCTGCCTGGTACATCAAGGACAAGAGTCCAAGAGATGTAAGTGAAGTGCATATTCAACAAGCAGTGATGAATGTGATAGTTCTAAATCTGTCACTCTATGTCACTGTCATCATGACATGATGACAGTGACATAGACAGTCACCCATGATTACGAAATTTATAATAGCAGTAAGCTATATCAGTCTTACATTGGAGCATTATGAGAAGCTTGGAAGTGTGATCTGAGAAGTTTTTACAGACTTCAGTCACGTTGTTGGAGTCTTGAACCATGATCAGCAAAGCTTGTTTGGATGGCTTTGACTGTGGGAGAATAAGACCCCTTTTGAAGTTGGTGTCTGGGTTGCCCTCATTTAAAATAGATGTCTTCCCTCGAGAGAGAAGCTGACATTAAGAGGGAGATACATCTGAGCTAATATCATTGCTGGACGAAGGAAGATCCTCATGGCTCAAAGTCATATGGCTTCAGAGGGGGAAATTCTAGAAGAAAACCAAGAAGCCATATAAATACCAGGGATATCTAGCTGCCATGTGTACAATATGAGCCTGGATCATGTGCAGAAATTGGAAAGCATCAAGGTCTACAAGGATGCGAGGGTGATGTCTAGGATATAGTTCCTAGACCACCGATCAAAGTTGGTGTCATCTCTACAAGATCTAGCATGGATCTGTTGGAAGTGCTGAAAAGTTCAAGGCAAGATTCGTTCCCTGTGAGGAAGGTATAGACTATGATGACATATTTGCACCTGTGGCTCGAGATACCACCATTCGATCTAGCCCTTGTTGCTACGCAAGGATGGAGTCAGGATGGAGTCACCGATGACAAAGATCGCATTTTCTCGCATGGTGTAATAAGGAAGAGAGTATGTGGAGCAACTCTTTTGGGGTTGGAAGTCCCGGACGGGAAACTCATGTCCGGCAGCGAAAAGGGAGGCTGAAGCAAGCACCCGCAGCTTGGTACGAGAGGATGGATAGTTACTTGATGAAGTCGGGCTTCACTCGAAGTAATGCTGATCTGAACCTTTACTTCAAGGTTGTGCAGGGGAAGCCTCTCATTCTAGTGCTGTATGTGGATGACCTCTTCATGACAGGTGCTGACCCTCTCATTCATCAATGTAAGAGGGAGCTCGCTGCTGAGTTCGAGATGAAGGACCTAGGACCGATGCACTACTTCCTAGCGGTCCAGCAGAGCCCCGGCGAGATTTTCTCTCCCTTTTTCTAAGGTACGACACACAGCATTTGGCATGATGGACCGTAAGTCCATGGAACTCAACTTTAAGAAGGAGTAGTAGCGTTGTCAGCTCCGTCCTACCGAGTATCGTTAACTATGGGACCCCGATGTTCTTAATGGAACACTCCGTTTTGACAGAGGTTAAAGAATGAACACTTGAGTCAACACATGGTTGATCATAAACATTCACCCAGGTCATGCCAAGAAACTTCCTTGGAGACATTCTTCGAGATCGAGGGCACGATAGACCATGGGCCGAGACACAGGGGCCGGGAGCGCGACACCCACGGACAGGCCAATGCCATCGGGCCGGCAGGGATCGCAAGAGCATGGTCCGGACGTTACCACATGTAGATCCGTTTCTGGGCAGTGACCCAAAGCTCGTAGCCGAGCACCGCTCGAAGTCGAATACATTGCAGCATGTATGACTCGTTGTGAAGTCACTTGGTTGCGAAAGCTCTTCAGTGAGTTGTTCGAGCATGTGCTAGATGCCACCGTTATCCTTTGTGATAACCAGAGGGGGATTCATTTGTCATAGAATCCCAGGTTCCACGATTGATCCAAGTATGTTGATGGCTGGTACCACTTTATCTGGGATATGGTACAGCGAGGCGCCGTAAGGCTCAATCATATAGGAACTGATGAGCAGGTCGCAGATATTCTCACAATGCCCTCGGGGAAGGTCATGTTCCTAACCTTCCGTGAGAATCTTGGAATCATGGAACGACCCTATTCTGAGGGTCTTGTTGGACGATGAGCTCTGGGAGCTCAAAGGGGGTTTTGGGGTAGCTTCTCGGAGCTATAAGCACTTATGGTGCTTCTGCCCCACCATTGTGATTATTGAGTTGGTTCGCCTCTCATTTATCTGTGCCCCGTATGCATCCTACCCATTGAGTTCAGGGCTCATGGGAAGTACCTCTCATTTGGCCAATGAGATGGGAAAGGCTAGAGACTAGTAGCAAAGACTGATGGACGCATCAGAACTAGCCGTACTCTCTATCTAGGATGGCACGGTCCAACCACTTGATCTGGGATCAAGTTTAGTGAGGTTTCGAACCTCCGAACCCACTTTCGGGTCGGCGTAAAACTAACTTTGGTTAGTATATGACTTTCTTGAGTCCTAGTGAGTGTTTCGACCCAAATCGATTTCGGTCGTATGAACCAATCTCGTGTTGTTGGAGACCTTTTGAGAGTCCGACAGAGTGTTTCGAAACCTCCTGGCCGAATATGTCACCAGTGGGAAAGATGTCTTTGGTGACCCATCTACCTCTGTTTCGAATAAAGAGGTCAAAGAAAGTGTTACTACGATTTACGCACGATGCTCGATCACACTGCGGGACGGAGTTTCTCCCCTAGTTGAGATGAGAGGAAATTGGACACCAGGTCCAAATTTCCGGTTAAAGGTTGGGGAGTGATGATCGCAATATTTTTATTGGATTCCTCTTTCGGAGAGGTGTAAGATTGATCTAAAGATCATCTCGATCGGATGAGCAGAACATGTACTTTGAATTTATTCCACTTATGTGCTGGGTCGGCCTGGAATAAAATATTGACTTAAATGTCTTAAAGGACGTGTCACACACCCCCAAAGATTCCTATATATTGGAGAGACTTGGAGTTCATTCGATACACTCGGGGTGGTGGAATTCTCTCTCTCTTGATGGCGTTGGAGCTGCGTATTCTTTGTTTGGTTTGTTCTGGGGTTATGTGTGACACGCTTGGCTGAATGACCTATTGAAGACTTTGCTGGTAGAAGCATCCTGCTGATCGTCGTAACGCCACCATTTCTTATCTCTATCTTGGCTTGTCTTCTATCGATCTATTAGTATGTTCTATCTTCTTCAGTATTGTGCCCTAATCTGAAATGGCATAGAACAAGAGCAGAAATTAACAGCACCGGGTCATCGTTGTGCCGAAGGGAAGGCACATTACATTGAGGTCTTCTCCGACAATGAGGGAAAAGAAGAGGCATATGAGGAGTTGGAAGGAGATGCCAGCCCCAGTGCACCAGGAGGAGATCATCCACCACCACCTCCCCTAGCAGCAGCAACAGCAGCGTTTGCACCTACTGGAGGAGTCCTTGCATCCTTGCGGAGTTCCCAAGCACTTAACGCTGAGAGTCGAGGCACAGTCTAGGGGCAGCGTGTCTTAGAGTTGGTGGACAGCGGGGCCACACACAACTTTCTCGATACCCAAGTAGTGCAAAGGAGGGGCATACAGACAAAGAGCTTTGATGGTTTCTCTAAGTTGGTTCCAAGGACCAGGACCATGCAGTGCATACGGTATGTTTGTGGTCGATATTCCAGATACCAACGTGGTGTTGAGTGTACAGTGGCTTATCACGCTTGGGAAGGTCACTACAAATTGGGAGACTCTAGAGATGGAGTGGAAGGATAAGAAGAGTGGGAAGCATGTGATGATCAGAGGCATGCACACATATCATCCCTAGACAGTCTCTGCACTCCGGATGGAGGCAGATTTCCGAAAGGGAGACAGAGTGGGCAGTGGAGCTTCATATTT
Source organism: Pinus albicaulis (assembly GCA_034641835.2). Classification (NCBI taxonomy): domain Eukaryota; kingdom Viridiplantae; phylum Streptophyta; class Pinopsida; order Pinales; family Pinaceae; genus Pinus; species Pinus albicaulis. Next base: position 596,759,598 of record CM076582.1, on the reverse strand, counting down.
CAAAGGCAGGAGTCTCAGGTCAGTCGGTGCATCCCGATGTGCAGACTATCCTAGACTGTTACTCCACGATTTTCGGGGACATACCACCGGGGCAGCCACCAGACCGGGCTTTTGAGCACACCATCAAGCTGGAGCAGGGCATCCAGGCGGTGATCACCACTCCCTACAGGCACCCCAAGGCCTATAGGGATGAGATTGAGAGATCCATACATGAGGTCTTGGCACTAGAACACATCAGGCCCAGCACTAGCCCCTTTGCTTCTTCAGTGGTTCCGGTGAAGAAGAAGGACGGCACACTGCGGATGTGCATAGATTACAGGGTGCTGAACAAGAAGACCATGAAGAATCGCTACCCCATCCCTAGGATTGATGAGCTGATGGATGAGTTGAGGGGAGCCAAGTTCTTCTCCAAGATCGATCTGAGATCGGGGTACCATCAAATCAAGGTGAGGAAACAAGATGTCCCTAAGACTGTGTTTCGCTGCCATTACGACCATTTCGAGTTTTTGGTTATGCCCTTTGGGCTGACCAACGCTTTGGCCACTTTTCAGTCTTGCATGAACCACATCTTTCGTGGTGAGTTGAGGAAGTTCGTGTTGGTATTCTTCAATGACGTTTTCATCTACAACCGCACGTGGGAAGAACATTTGCAGCACATTGAGGCTGTATTGCGTATCTTGGAGGAGCAACATTTCTATGCCAAGTTGTCCAAGTGCGAGTTTGGGCTTACAGAGATGCTCTATTTGTGGCATATTATCGGAGTGGACGGAGTAAGAGTCCATGAGGAGAAGATCTGGGCCATCCGGGATTGACTGGAGCCGAAGAACGTGACTGAACTTCGGGGGTTTGTAGACATCTGCGCCTACTACAGGAAGTTCGTCAAAGGATTCTCACAACTTGCAGCACCCCTCACAGATCTCACCAAGAAGGGGGCTTTTAGTTGGACAGATGCTGCCCAGAGAACCTTTGACAGGCTCAAGGAGGTGATGAGAAGTTTCCAAGTGTTGGCATTGCTTGACTTCACGCAGCCCTTTGTGCTAGAGTGCAATGCTTCAGGAGAGGAGTGGGCGCAATATTGATGCAGGGGGGTCATCCTATAGCTTTCGAGAGTCGGAAGCTACTGCAGCAGGAGAGATTGTACCCCATATACGACAAGGAGACGCTGGCCATCATGCATGCGTTGGCCAAGTTCCAACAGTACCTGGTGGGTAACAAATTTCGGGTGAGGACTGACCACAACAGTCTCCGGTTCTTCCTTGAGCCGAAACAGTTTGCAAGAGAGACAACAGAAATGGGTCAGCAAGATCCATGCCTATGATTTTGACATCGAGTATGTCAAGGGGAAGAACAATGTGGTGGCTAATGCTCTATCACGGAGACCGACAGCGCTGTCCTTGATAAGTTTTGATGTAGATTGGAGAGCCCAGCTTTTGGTAGAATACTCCAAGGATCGTTTTGCATGTGAGGTGTTAAATGGGCAGGTGACAGATGACCGGTATCGAGTGATGGATGAGGTCATCTATTATCGAGATAGGATCTTCTTGATAGGCAACTCCCAACTCCAGGAGAAGATTTTGCATACAGCTCGTGATTCACCACTTTCAGGCCATCAGGGGTTCACTAAGACATACAGAGCCATCAGGGAGGTTCTCATGGAAGGGCCTCAAGAGGAGGACATACTCCGACATGTTAGGGAGTGTGTGGTTTGCCAGAGGAATAAGGGAGAGCAGAACCATCCTACAGGTTTACTACAGCCGCTTCCCATTCTGGAGGGGAAATGGGAAAGCATCTCCATGGATTTCATCACCGGCTTGCCTGCAGTGCAAGGCAAGGATTGCATATTCGTAGTTGTTGATCGACTGACGAAGTATGCACATTTCTTCGCCATCTCGGCCCAATACACAGCTTCACAGGTGGTTGAGTTATTTTTCCGAGATGTTTTCAGACTCCACAATCTCCCAAAGACCATACTCAGTGACAAAGATAACCGGTTCATGGGCGGCTTTTGGCAAGAATTATTCCGTTTAGTGGGTACAGAGTTGACACCTAGCACCAGCTATCACCCACAGACGGACTGACAGACTGAGATAGTGAACAAGTGGCTGGAAGGCTACTTGAGAAACTATGTCACGAGGCAGCAGAAGGCTTCATTGCACTGACTTCACTTGGGGGAGTACTACTACAACACGACATTCCACATATCGATTGGTATGTCTCCATTTTACGTTTTGTATGGTTATAATGCTTTAACTTTTGTTGATGTGATGTTTGGAGCTAGCAAGGCCCCAAGGGCCAAAGACTGGATCCAAGAGAGCCAAGACATACTCTGGGCTCTCAAGGACAACATAGCTACAGCGCAGAATCAGCATAAACTTTACGCAGACAAAGGTCGTGTGGAGAGACAGTTTGAGGTAGATGATCTGGTTTACCTCCGTCTACAGTCGTACAAGCAGTCCACGTTGAAGCAGAAAGGAGCTAAGAAGCTCAAGCCCCGCTTCTACAGACCATACAGGGTGATCAGGTGTGTTGGGGAGGTAGCATATGAGCTGGAGCTGCCAGCCGAGAGCAGAGCAGGATCCACAATATTTTTCATGTCTCATGCCTGAAAAAGGCCTTGGGACAGTAGGTGACAGTCACTATGGAGCTCCCGCCCATTGATGATGAGGGGCATTTGGTGCTACAGCCGGAGGCCATCTTGGATACCTGGGAGAGACAGCTGAGGAGCAGGACCGTGAAGGAATATCTAATACGATGGAGGAACCTTCCAAATGAGGATGCCATTTGGGAAGGGGAGAAAATCCTGCAGCATCCATCCCTACAATTGCTTGAGGACAAGCAACTTTTTGGCGGGGAGGACTGTAATATTCCCAATTAGCAGTCAGCTAATTGGAATATTAATTTTTGACATTTTTTCCTTTTCTTATAGTTAGATGGAAAATAAAGTGGGTAGAGGTGACCCACAAATAAATCAAAGATTAAAACACTTTCCTAAAGTCACTAAGGCATAAATTAGAGTTGAAGTGGGACCCAAAGGGGCCAGCATCACGCAGTAGGGAGCAGCCTAGTGGCAGCGCAGGAGAGGGGACAGCAGAGGCAATGCAGGGACAACACAAAGATAGTGTGGGGACAGCAACTGCGCAGGGATTGGTAGGCGAAGGTGGCAGCGCAGTCCAGTGGGGCCCAAGGGGAACGTTGGGGGCTCAGCTAGATAAAAGAGGGTGAGAGCAGCTCGGGTGGTCAAACCCCAACCCCTCCAATTAAAAGCCGAAGTATTTTTTTGTTAAAACCAAAAAAAAATCCACATTAAATTTTTGAACAGCCTGCATGTCTTTTTAAACCCACGGCATATTTTATTTTAACCGCCGCTTGAGGTTGATGGGGGCCAGACCCTTATCCGGTGGCCCGCCCGAATCCGCCACGTGTAAGGGAGATGGGGGGGCGGCGAGGTTGAAAGTCCGCGCCCCTCCCAATAGAGTGGTTGTGACCGTATTCCATGGTCAAGTGGTGAGCGGTGGGGTCACGACCATTGCCGACCCCCAATTCAATATATATTTTTGTTATGTTGGATGAGTGGGGAGGGCAGGAGTCATGGCTCGCCCTCCAATATATATATATATATATATATATATATATATATATATATATATATATATATATTTGTTATTTAAATAAAGAGGTTGTTTTTCGAATGTTCGAAAATTGACTGAAGGGGACAAATTAACTGTCCCACAAATTCGCCCAGAATCTGGTGGCCGGATTTGTTCGAAATTGTCGCCTCCTTAAGCTGCCACATCACCAAGTCAACCTTCAAATTTTGACTGCCCCTAACTCCTTCATACGGACTTGGAATTGAGTGTTGTCTGCGTCGTTGGAATCAGAATGACGAGATCTACAACCTGAACCTAGTTCGAGAGACTTTTGAACACTTTGATTTTTGAGCCTTGTACTTGTACCTATTTAATCCACCTGGATCAAAAACCCAACTTGGGAAAATCTGTACAACAGCTGAGGTTTTTAATATTATGCAGTAGTAATCTGAGTACAATTCATTGGATGCCCAAACTGGCTATCCGATACAGAGAAATACTGACAAAACGAGTTAGTGAGAAAATCTCAACACTTTCACAGGAAATCCGGCACTGATCTAGATTGGAGAAGAGTTGCACTGCGCAGTAACTGCGTCTGCCTATGCAATCATTGCATCACAGCTCCTAGGACTGCGTCACTCCTCCTTCAGATCTCCTGCTGACTGGAAACTCGACTCTCTAGCCCTCCGAACTCACATCCTAGCTTATGGCACTAGATCTCGACTGTCTCCCAGCAAAATAGCAGACTCCCTTTCAAGCTCTGCGCTGCCTCTTTGTGGCTCTCGATGTCTTCTCTGCCTTGCACTCCCTGAATCTGGAAAACTTCCTCCGATCTACTATCTCTGCCCCTCACTGCAACGATCTCACTCAATCTCTCTCTAGTAACTCAGCGTTGCCTCTCTGAGAATTTGATCTTCTAGCAAAATCGATCTCTGCAAATCTCAAGTGTGTTCTCCAAGTGCCTATCGAGCTCCTTATTATAATCTCTCATTGACATATCAACGGCCAAGATTAGATCTTAATCAATAGCTAAAATTATCTTGGACTCGATCCACGCCTTTATCTAGAAGATTCACACCCGATTTAATTAATACCCTTTAATTAATCACATTTCCTAAGTTTAGACTTAGGAATACATTAAAAATGATTAATTATTTTAATTAAATCATCTCCGGGTGGAATTTTCCCAAACAATTTCTAGGTCTTGGAGAATGCATGTGTCTTAATCTCTCTGCAAAATCTCAAGGCTAGAGCACATCCGATGCTACAAAAATCAACACTTCATATCTTCAATCACATTATACTCCAAGGGTTTGTTGTTTGTAAAAGTTGGGGATATAGTATTATCAGCAGGAGATGAAGACTTAGTTTTTTGTGTAGAGGTAGAGGATTTGCTATTATGTGCAAAAGTTGAGGTTTGCTTTGTGCTTTGCGTGAAGATGGGATCAACCTTGGTATTTTGTGCATGGGTAGGGTTTATTTTAGGCACATACTTAGTAATTTTCACAAAAGTTTGGGGTGGCAGCAACTGTCTTAAAAATTATTTACCTTTGGCAGGCTGAGAAGTATCAAGGGAAGGTCCCTTATTGCGAAGATAATAATTTCTCGGGTCTGACTGGGTGACTTGGTTTTCTCCTAATGAAATTTCCCCAATGGTATATATATCAATATCTACTATCCAAGTCTTGATGGTTAGCTCAATTGGTCGAGTTCCCGTTGCTAAAGCAACTCACTAATGGGAGGTCACGGGGTTAATTCTCCTCGACACCCTCGGGGTTAGGCTGTGCTAATAAGCCGGTGTGAAGTGATCCCTCAGGGTGCGTCTGCGCAGATATTTCCTCGAAAAACAAAAAATAAAATAAAAATAAAAATTATTCAATATGTACTATCCAGTCCCATATGAACCCTTCACTGGCATCTTCTTCAGATGCGTTGGGTTTATCCTCAACTTCTTGGGCAGAGTCATCGAACGGTGACTACAGTTGCAACTTGCAAGAGTTGATTTGAGAAGAAGCTACGTCTCCTCGTACGGAAGTTTTGAGAAGAACTAAATTTTGATATAGTTTAGGATTTTGAGTTCAATTTTTTTTCCAGATAGCATTATCGATGCACCTGCACATCTCTCCCACCTAGAATGTAAAAGGGCCTAGTTTTTAGAGGTGCAATCATTCATAATGATTTAATTTGTGATTTATCCACTTGCCGAAAAACATAACTGCATGCAGGGTATCAACTTGCCAAAAACACAGATCTCTGTGACGGACTAAAATACAGACCTGATTTTATACAGAAATCTTAAAAATAGAGATGCATGCTCTGCGTCAATTTTAGAAGTTTCTTTCCAGTTTAACATTAAATAATTAAACGTGACAGAGTGGAGAAGATCTGCTTACAGCTAACATCGTTTTGACAGCAGTGCTTTCCAAAAATAAATTTAATCAAATTGGAGTGTGAATTAATACCTGGGGTGTAGCGCGAGGATAATGGATTCCCGCCGATATAAGCATTCGTCTTTGGCCATCTAGGATAAGGGCCCGATGATCATACGACACATTGAATGGCTTGCTCAAACATTGTACTGGAATGAAATTGCTTCCACTCCACGACAACAATATTATGAAAGCGCAGGCTGATTGCACCATCCATCCTCTGCTACCTCTCATGTTTTTACCTCCTGGATTCATACCAAAAGCGATGCTACCCATTCTTCAAGTCCCCCAGTACAATTCAATACTTTTAAAATGCACTCGTCAGGCATGAAATGGCTATATGGGTTACTCCTGGATCTCTAACCATGTAGAATCTGCCTTAGAGTAAAATCACATCATCACTCGTGTCTTGAAAGCAAAACCAAGTACTCTCTCTTTTCTTCTCGGAGAGTAGAACGATAATTGTTTATTTACCTAATTGTCAAAAATTCAATCCGAAGCCTTTCCGCACTACGAACAACAGTCTCATACCAATCATTCTGCATGGCATGAAAACCTATCAAAACAAGCCTGAACCTCAAGTCCAAAGATCCAACCTGGTTGCCGAAAATTTCCCTTAATACTTATCAATTAACATTAAATAAATCAGATTGTTAGGGCGAGGGTGCAGCGATCATGTTGATATCGAAAGACCGAGAGAAAATAGTTTCTAGTTGAGGGGTAGGTGAGGCGTCTAATATTATTTATGGTTTGGTTTGAGCTTGGATTTTGCAACGAATAGGAATATAAAATTTTATATATGTATGATAAGTAATTAAGAATATAAAATTATATATTTATTTATTTAGTATAGTTTTAAATAAATAATATAACAATTATAAATGAATATGTATTATAAAATATAAAACTTTGTACCTACGTGATTTTTGTTATATGTATTGTGTAGTTTTAAATACTATCCAATATGTCATTAAAAATTTTAAATTAAAATCGGGCCTTGTTATAAAAGTTTGACTAATAACAAATTGTTGAGGCTTATTGTCTCTCATATTATGGTCATCATAACACTTGTCGCATTGAAATAGAATCACAACACTTGATATGGGATTTGTTGCATTGAGATGGAATCATATAATGCTCAATATCGGATTTGTTATAATGAGATAGAGACATAGAAGTCGTTATAAGATTTGATGTGTTAAGTGTTGGAATTAAAGATTATACCAGAGACATGAATTGGAGTACTACATTTTTAAGTAATTTAGAAAATTATTAAATACAAGCATTCATCAATCAAGATGCATAAATAATGTCATTATATGGGATATACAAGGAAATTCGTATGAGAGAAAATCACAAAACTTTTTTGATTAGATGTATTTGCTAGTATCGATTTTAATTACATCCATATTTGTAGGCACCAAGCTATAAGAGACACCAATCTCTCTTTCTTTGCAAAAAACAACCTGTTGGAGACACCAATTCTCACTAGTTTGTAGGCATCAACTTGCAAAAGGCACTAATCCCCTTGAGTTTGCAAGCACTAATTTGAAAGAGACACCAATCTCCCTTGGATCTATTGATCCAATCAAATTTCCCTCTTAGATCTCCATTTCATCACATTTTCATACTAGATCCATAAACACCTTCTTTAATTCTCCCATAGACAAATCTCCTTTCTTTTCTATCTCTGCAGCAGCCTTCTCTTTGTGGTTCATTAGCAGTCTACCATCACGTTGCACAACACAACTCTCTATTCTTTACTCCTTACTGGCCCAAATCTCATACTTCACAATAGCACACACTTTGTTTACGTATGTGTTCTCTCGGATCTGCCAACACACACACATTGTGATTTTTGTCTTGTCTCTTATAGAACTAGATCTTTGTGGTTCTCTCATGCTCTTGCGTAGTTCTCACGCACACATTATGATTGTGTTATCCACACACTTATTCTCTCCTTACGCACGTGCTTCCCTCACTCATGCTTGTGATGGTGTATGTTGTCTATAATATTTTATGATCCCCGCACAACACTTCACTTACGAATCGATCATATATAGATATGGTGAGAGAAATTTTTGCTCATTTTCTCAGCTTGTTTCTTTACCAGTGCCTTTACTCACCTTCAGCACCCTTCCTCATGATCGAGCATTATGACTATCAGCTTAATTGACTCTTGCAATGTATCCGATATTTGGGATTTTGTAATGGTGAACACTTTTCAAACTTAGCAAATAACCATATGCCTAGATTTTCTTTTCCTTAGCATTTAGCTCTAAGTGTTAGGCACTTAGCTCCTCATAACCTGGGGTTGGGACCACATTTTTAATTCACCTTTCTATATATTTGGTGTCTAGGATAAAACAGTAAGCAATTAGCTTTATCCACCATCGGATGGTTAGATAGTTGAATACTTCTTTTCGTGCAAAACCACGAACTAGTGGAACCTTGACCGATCTTGTTTGTGTCACTTTAATCTGAATCTTGGTCATTTGCTAACGAGTACACTTGATTCAAACCTGGATGGCCAAATACCCGGATGACTCCATTTCCTCCATGCAAAACCTTGTTGCCTGAACCTTGACGTAATTGCCTTTGCTTGAATCCAAATCCGAGTAATTTGATAACGACCATGCTTTGGTTCTCATCTAGATCATTGGATTCCTAGATGACTTTGTCTACTCATAGATGGCTGAATGACCTAGTAAGGGCCCCACTAGAGTTGTTCTTACTGCTATTTTTGGTACAATTTCCTTGTTCATCACTATTTTAACAAAACCAAAATACACCTTTACCAAAACACTACCCTAAAACAAATCCTAAGACATTAGAGACTACCATGTAATCTGCCAACTCAACACACTACCACATAGTGTTCCATGTTGTTACTATGTGTCACCTACCATATATCCAATTGGACTCCCAAACATGCCAAAATGAGTGCCATGTGTCGTCTCCTCATGTTGCAACATCACCCGCTTTTCCAGTTAGCGTCACCTATACTCCCACATTATACCTGAGGTCCACCCACTGGCCAAGACAAAGAAATATAGAACATTGGTATTTCTTAAGTGTTTGCCTTGGTGCCTCGCCTCCTTGGATGCCTAGATACATACGAGAAGCCTGAATACATATGTGAGGCATAGATTCATGCTAAAGGTCTAGATGCGAAAGAATGAGCCAGATTGAATCCAGTATCCACCATGAAACATTAACGTGGTGCATTCCCGAATTCCGCTATGTGATGGTTCATCACTTGTGAATCTTTGTCAATTAACAACAAGGAGCGCAAACTTGGGTTTTGGCAATATTTCCCTTTGCTAACAAGTTTTGGTGTTTTCTTTTGTTTTCTTCATTGCAATGTTATTGACTGCAAAAGCCATCTCCTGCTAACAAACTCCCCTCGACATAAATGACAACACAATCAATAATCTACATGACATTGACATCAATGAAAACACACATTGTTCATCAATCTCCCACTTTGTCATTGATGGAAATTCCTTTAGACGTATATTAGTCATTGATGGTATTATCCTAAGGACTCCCCCTATATGTGTACTTGTTGTTCTTCTCTTAATTCTTTTCATTATGTCTTCCAATTCTCCCCCTTTGACATCAATGGCAAAGGGCTACGACTAGGATTTCTGAAACCAATTGATATGGTGTTGCACATTTTCTCAAGTTGTGCTTTGTACCTATTACTGCACCAATCTCTAAACATTGAGCCAATTTCCAAGCTCTACACCGATAGACTAACAACTACTCTAATGGACAACCTCTCCTCTTGATACCAAATGCTTGTGCAAATTTTCTAATGTGTACCTGATGATATACCTTATTTACAAGTCTCCCCTTGGTTCAATATAACGTGACTATTGTAGAAAATATAACGGGATTCAATCTGATCTTGTAATGTACTAAAACAAGATATTGAATCCTTCTACAATTTGCGGAAACAAAATTTGGTCGCATAATCACATAACAAGTAAGAGAAAGAAATAATCAATCACACAACACAAGATGTATCTGGGGAAATTGACTGCTCAATACCCCTCTATCTCTATATTACATATGGTCAAGATCATGAAACAATACAATGCTCTTTCTCCACTCATAAACTTCCTGCACTTTGCTAATTGTCTCACTCTGATCTAGCTCGGACCTTGCTTGTGATCTAAGCAAAATTTGGTCCAAATTTTAACCTGTTGGTTGCCTCTGCCTAGCCTGCCTTGCTTACGCATTCTTAGGCTAATTGAGCCCCTATTAATGGAAAATACCAATTAAAGATTGTGCAATCCTTCAATTCCTTCCTCGTGACCTCATGCATGACCTATACAATTTTCTAATAATAAAACTGATATATATCTTCCATTTAACCTCAATCTCAATTGGACCTTCCTTAAAACTGACATGCAACATCTATTTATAGAGAATTATCAATTAACTGATTGATCATTGCTTGTGAATTAAATCAAATTTAATTCACTAGACCTCTACTAGCTCATCTCTCAGTTATAACTAGTTAAACTGATTTTAACTCAATTAATTGAGTTAACTAATTACAACTCACAAATAACTGTAATTGGAACCCCTAAAATAGGAAAATCCTCTACATGCCTCCTCTTTAAACTCTAACTCGAATTTCCTAAGCTAAATAAGTCTTCCTAACTCAATTAGCTAATACAATATGTCATGAGATGAAATTACAATTTCTCTTCCAATTTAATTAAGGGAAAATTAAATCAGAAGCCTCATACGGTACCATTTATGGGTGCCATTTTCTGGATTCCATTTCTGGTTGCCATTTTCAATGTTTCTTGTTTCCAATTTCAACACTCCCTCTCAACAAGAAAGGAATTCAATCTATCGCGATCTGGTACTTTTGGAATGTTTTGCATGCAACACTTCTCTAACTTTGTTTGCTCCTGCAACTCCTGAAACTAAATAGCCTCCAAAAAATGAATCAGTATGATGCATTTGTCATCAAAGTCTGTCACTGCTACTAACTACTGCACTGTCTACTGGAAACTCTACGTTGCTGCTAACTATGCATTTGTGCCCTCTGCACTACTGCCAACTCTGATATGTGCTCTTGTATCTGACATATGTCACTCTAATTTTTGTCTTTCTAAATTCTGACTGCATCAATCCTACTGATCCTTCCTGTTATTGTGCACTGTGGGCTCCTCGTAGCCAGGTCTAATCCATGAGACAAGCCATCTCAATGGATCTTGCCCAAATTTCTTCTCTTGGGATTATGTCTGCACATCGCCCCACCTCTCACCTGGAGGTATGGCTGCATGTGTTCCCTTTGCCCGTCTGGCTCGAAATTTTCCTCATCTGGAGGTCTCTGCTTGAGTGGACGCCTCCACTCGTTCTCCTCTCTGCTTCTCCAATTGTGGCTACTCCACTATTTTCAAAAACTGCTTCTAAGGATGCATGTTGAGAGGTAATTTATGCTCCCTCTCAACCACCAAGTCACTAACCTCTGCTTTGCTCCTCAAAGCTTTGCATGCATCTTCGACCTTGAGAACATACAGGTTCTTGACTCTTACACCGATCAGTTTCACCCGTCCCGTGGAAATGTGTACTCTAAGGAACACCTTTCCTTTTCTAAATATGACATCGTAACCATTGTCTTCCAATACCGCTGCGGAGACAAGATTTTTATTTAGTCCTGGAACATAAAAAACATCTGTCAGTCTGAGAGGGGAGCCAGACTCCCTCTGAAAGGCAATTGTACCTATGTTGGTCGCGCTATACCTCCCATCATCTTCAAACTTTATGTTCTACTGGAGGTCCTTCTCCTCCAAGTCACTGAAGAGATCTATATTCCCTCTCATATGGAACGAGGCACCAATGTCTAGATACCACATGCATCCCATTATAGTGTTGGCCATGCATGCAATGAGAGTAAAATCAAGCTTGAACTGTGAAGCTAGTTCTTCACCCGCTGCAATTGCAGGCTCCTTCTTGCTTGCCTTCTTCTGTGGACAATTCGAGGCATAGTGCACGTGCTCGTGACAGTGAAAACACTTGATCTTGGACAAGTCTCTCTTGCCCTCTTCACCTTGGGACTTATTTCCCTTGGATTTATTGCCTTTTCTGACCAATGAAAAATCTTCTTCTTTGTCTTTGTCGGAAGTCCCGTCTCTGATGCTCCACCTTATCTCTTCTATTACCAAGTTGGACCACAAACCCTCCCAGTATGGTAACTTCTCCCTTCCATTCACAGAGTCTTGGTATATATGTCAGCTCTTGGGAAGGCCTAGAAGAGTTAGGCTCGCCAAATCATCATGGGCTAGTGTCACACCAACACTCCCAAGCTCATCTCGACATTGAGTGAACTTCATCAAGTAGTTTGGTATCGTCTCGCCCTCCTCCATATTGATCTTTCTGAGCTTGTCTTTCAGCACCAACTTCTTGTGGTCGCTTCTATTCTTAAACAAATATGCCAAGGCCTTCCACATATCATATGGAGTCACCTTCCCATGGATACTGGAGACAATATGATCTTGAACTCCCTGTAACAAGATCCTTCTCACCTTTGCTACCTTCTTCTTCCATGCATCAAGAAGTTGAGAATTTGCAACTGCGGGCTAGGGAATATCATTGTTTATGAATTCCTTTAGTTTGTTGTTCTCGAGCATTGCCTCCATCATGTCCTTCCATTCTATGTAATTCAAAATTTCCCTCAAGGGTATATTCGAGTCTCAAGCCATTGCAAGACATCTTGATCTGTTGTTGGATCCTGAAGAATAAATCTGCAAATTTGAACCTGTTCAAAAAAAAAACAAAAAAATCTTCTCTTCTATTGTGATTCCTAACGCTCTGATACCATGTAGAAAATCTAGCAACAGGATTCAATCTGATCTTGTAATGTACTAAAACAAGATACTAAATCCTTCTACAATTTGCGGAAACAAAATTCGATCGCACAATCACATATCAAGTAAGAGAAATAAATAATTAGTCACGCAACACAATATGTATCTTGGGAAAGAAACTACTCAAAACCCCTCTACCTCTATATTACATGTGGTTAAGATCATGAAACAATACAATTCTATTTCTCCACTGAGAAACTTCCTGCACTTTGTTGACCGTCTCACACTGATCTAACTCGGATCTGGCTTGCGATCTAAGCAACATTTGGTCCAATATTTAACCTGTTGCTTGCCTCTACTTGGCATGACTTGCTTACGCATTCTTGGGCTAATTGAGCCCCTATTAATTAGGAAAATACCAATTAATGATTGTGCAATCCTTCAAGGCCTTCCCGATGACCTCATGCATGACCTGTACAATTTTCTAATAGTACAACTGATAGATCTCTTCCCTTTAACCTCGGTCTCAATTGGGCCTTCCTTAGAACTGACATGAAACAACTATTTATAACGAATTATCAGTTAACAGATTGATCACTGCTTGTGAATTAAATTAAATTTAATTCACTAGACCTCTAACTAGCACATCTCTCAGTTAGAACTAGTTAAACTGATTTTAACTCAATTAATTGAGTTAACTAATTACAACTCACAAATAATTGTAACTAGACCCCCTAAAATAGGAAAATCCTCTACATGCCTCCTCTGTTACCTCTAACTCGAATTTCCTAAGCTAACTAAGTCTTACTAACTCAGTTAAATAATACAAGTTGTCATGAGATGAAATTACAATTTCTCTTCCAATTTAATTAAGCGAAAATTAAATCAGAAGCCTCATATGGTACCATTTATGGGTGCCATTTTATGGATTCCATTTCTGGTTGCCATTTTCAATGTTTCTTGTTTCCAATTTCAACACTCCCTCTCAACAAGCAAGGAATTCAATATATCTCGATCTGATACTTTTGGAATGTTCTGTATGCAACACTTATCTAGTGTTGTTTGCTCCTGCAACTCCTGAAACTAAATAGCCTCCAAAAAATGAATCAGCATGATGCATCTATCATAAAAGTCTTTGATTGTTGCTAGCTACTGCATTATCTACTGGAAACTTTGCGATGATGCTGACTCTGAATCTATGCCCTCTACACTACTACCAAATCTGATTTTCACTCCAGTATCTGACATCTATCACTCTAATTTATATCTTTCTGACATATGATTGCATCAATCCTACTAATCCTTCCTGCTACTGTGTACCGTGGGCTCCCCGTAGCCTGGTCTGATCCTGCCCAAATTTCTTCCCTTGGGGATTAAGTTTGCACATCGCCCCACCTCTCACTTGGAGGTATGGTTGCATGTGCTCCCTCTTCTCGTCTAGCTCGGAATTTCCCCCTTCTAGAGGTCTCTGTTTGAGTGGATGCCTCCACTCAGTCTCCTCTCTGCTTCTCCAACTATGGCTACTCCACAATTTGGTGAGATTGTTTCTAAGGCTGCATGTTGAGAGGTAATTTATGCTCCCTCTCAACCGCCAAGTCACTAACATGTGCTTTTCTCCTCAAATCTTTGCATGCATCTTCGACCTCGAGAGTATACAAGTTATCGACTCTTACACCAATTTGTTTCACTCGTCCCGTGGCAATGTGTCTATGGGACACCTTTCCTTTTCTAAATATGACATCATAACCATGGTCTTCTAATACCACTACGAAGACAAGATTTGTCTTTAGTCCTGGAACATACAAAACATCTGTCAGTCTGAGAGGGGATCCAGACTCCCTCTGAAAGGTAACTGTACCTATGTCAGTCGTGTTGTACCTCCCGTCATCTCCAAACTCTATGTTCTGTTGGAGGTCCTTCTCCTCCAAGTCAGTAAAGATATCTCTATTCCCCGTCATATGGAACGAGGCACCACTGTCTAGATACCACATGCATCCCATTACAATGTTGCCCATGCATGCAATGAGAGTAAAACAAGCTTGAACTGTGAAGCTAGTGCTTCACCCGCCGCAACTACAGGCTCCTTCTTGCTTGCATTCTTCTGTGGACAATTCAAGGCATAGTGCCCGTGCTTGTGACAGTGAAAACACTTGATCTTGGACAAGTCCCTCTTGCCATCTTCGCCTTGGGACTTATTTCCCTTAGATTTCTTGCCTTTTCTGACCAATGAAAAATCTTTGTCTTTTTCTTTGTCGGAGGTCTCGTCTCTGGTGCTCCGCCTTATCTCTTCTATTACAAATTCGGACCACAAACGCTCCAAGTCTGGTAACTTCTCTCTCCCATTCACAGAGTCTTGGTAAATATTCCAGCTCTTAGGAAGGCCTAAAAGTTTTAGGCTCACCAAATCATCCTGGGTTACTGTCACACCAACACTTCCAAGCTCATCTCAACATTGAGTGAACCTCATCAAGTATTTTGGTATCGTCTCGCCCTCCTCCATCTTGATCTTTCTGAGCTTGTCTTTTAGCGCCAACTTCCTGTGGTCGCTTATATTCTTAAACAAATATGTCAAGGCCTTCCACATAGAATATGGAGTCGTATTCCCATGGAGACTGGAGACAATATGATCTCGAACTCCCTCTAACAAGATCCATCTCGCCTTTCCCACCTTCTTCTTCCATGCATCAAGAAGTTGAGAATTTGTTGTTGCGAGCTGGGGAATTTCACTGTCTATGAATTCCTTCAGTTTGTTGTCCTCGAGCACTGCCTCCATCATGTCGTTCCATGCTATGTAATTCGAATTTCCCTCATGGGCATATTCGAGTCTCAAACCATTGAAAGACATCTTGATATGTTGCTTTATCCCGAAGAATAAATCTGCAAATTTGAACTTGTTAAAAACAAACTTTGTTCTTCTCTTCTATTATGATTCCTAGTGCTTTGATACCATGTAGAAAATCTAACAACGGGATTTAATCCGATCTTGTAATGTACTAAAACAAGATATTGAATCCTTCTACAATTTGTGGAAATAAAATTCGATCGCACAATCACATAACAAGTAAGAGAAAGAAATAATCAATCACACAACACAAGATGTATTTGGGGAAAGAAACTGCTCAAAACCCCTCTATCTCTATATTGCATATGGTAAAGTTCATGAAACAATACAATGCTCTTTCTCCACTCAGAAAATTCCTGCACTCTGTTGACTGTCTCACTCTGATCTAGCTCAGATCTGGCTTGCGATCTAAGCAAAATTTGGTCCAATATTTAACCTATTGCTTGCCTCTGCCTGGCCTACCTTGCTTATGCATTCTTGGGCTAATTAAGCCCCTATTAATTAGGAAAATACCAATTAATGATTGTGCAATCTTTCAAGGCCTTCCCGATGACCTCATGCATGACCTGTACAATTTTCTAATAGTACAATTGATAGATCTCTTCCCTTTAACCTCGGTCTCAACTGGGCCTTCCTTAGAACTGACATGAAACAACTATTTATAACGAATTATCAGTTAACAGATTGATCACTGCTTGTGAATTAAATTAAATTTAATTCACTAGACCTCTAACTAGCACATCTCTCAGTTAGAACTAGTTAAACTGATTTTAACTCAATTAATTGAGTTAACTAATTACAACTCACAAATAACTGTAATTGGACCCCCTAAAATAGGAAAATCTTCTACATGCCTCCTCTTTGAACTCTAACTCGAAATTCCTAAGCTAACTAAGTCTTCCTGACTCAGTTAACTAATACAAGTTGTCATGATACAAAATTACAATTTCTCTTCCAATTTAATTAAGGGAAAATTAAATCAGAAGCCTCATATGGTACCATTTATGGGTGTCGTTTTATGGATTCCATTTCTGGTTGCTATTTTCAATGTTTCTTGTTTCCAATTTCAACAACTATTGATGTCAAAGAATAATGACACAAATTTTTTCTTCCACTTACACCAATTAAAATGAGACCAATCATGTAAAGGATGGATGTAGAAATTATACAACATGCATGTATATCTTGGATTCAATCCGATCAAACAATGTACTAAAGTTAAATACTAAATCACTTCTACAAATATTTTGCGGAATTAAAAACACAATAGCCAATTACATGAAGTAAAGAAGAATCAAATCAAACACAACACAGATAATTTCCCGAGGAAAGCTTGTTGCTCAAAACCCCACTATCTTCTATTGTATATTCAACATTGATCATGAAACAATTACATACAAACTCTTCTCACAAGAGCCCTCCAGTACTCAACTAATTGTCCCACACTGTCATACATAAAAACTAACCAATACTTAGCCAATTTGTTGCCTCCAGACAACCTGCCTTTCTTGCGCAATCCCTGATGAATGCAATCCCTAAAGAATAGGAATTTTGGCCTTCCTTGTCTGCGCAAGTATCATGGGCACTCCAATGGGTGTTTGGTTGCATGGGTGCAACCTAATAATCCTACAAATGGTAGTCAACTTCCCTTTCACCTAGATCTCAACTGGGTCTCCACTAGATCTGACATGCATGCAGCTAATAATAGTAAATCCTTAGTTGCGTGTGAGATCACTAATTGTGAATTAATTAATATTTAATTCACTTGATATCTTACCAGTGTATCTAATAGTTACAACTAGCACAACTGAGTTTAACTCACTTAAATGAGTTAAACTAATTACAACCTGCATTAACTAATGCACCATTGCACTTTGAACTCTGTTACAACTAGAATTGCTCTGCATGCCTCACCAACTACCTATAACACGGAAACCATGAGCTAACTGAGTTTATCACTCTTAGTTAACTATTACAAGTTATTTTTGAGACTAGATTACATTTTATTGTCCATCTTAATTAAGGGGTAACTAAAATAGACATGCACAAAAAATAACACTGTGGGCCCCACCCTAGTGTAGGTGCTTAATGCACTAGGCGTGGGTGCTGAAATTTTCTTGTTGAATCTCAACAATGGAAACTTTCCATTTCATCATTATTTTAGTGCAATCAACTCCCCCTAAACATGTTCTACTCTTTTTCTTTGATGCACAATTAATTTGCACGTAGCTACACTTGTTGGTCACTTATTTCTCCTCTTGCAACTCCCCCTGGGATCACTCTATTCTCTTTTGTCTAACACCTTAGCATAAAACTACCCCTAACAGAATTGGACAGTTGCCTTCTCTCCTTTTGAAAATTTTTATTGAAGAGATGAGAGAAATATCACTCCTAGCTTCCACCTCACGTATTCAAAAGGTTCTCTGGAAATAGGCTTACTAAATATATATGCAATTTGTTCCTTGGTAGATATATATTCCAATCTAACAATTTGATCAGTCTCCTATTCCCTGAGGAAATTATATTTTATGGGGATGTGCTTATTTTTTTTTAATGTAGAATAGGGTTCTTAGTCATACTGATGGCACTTGTGTTATCACAAACATTGGGGATTGGTTGATCATATTTTACCTTCATGTCTTGCAAAGTTTGCTTCATCCATAGGATTCGAGTACAACATGTAGCAACTAATATGTACTCTACTTTAACCATATATAGGGAGATTGGGGTTTTCTTCTTACTTGGCCATGCCACCAAAGAATTTCCTAGAAAGAATGCAACTCCACTTGTGCTCTTCCCATCGTCCACACTACGAGCCTAATCAACATTTGTGTATGAAGTTAAAAGGAAGTTTTGAGCATTGGGATACCATGAACTATATCCATCGTTCTCTTTGGATATCTAAATATTATCTTTGTAGTAGAAAAATGACTCTCTTTGGGGGGGAATTTAAACCTTGATAACAAACCAACAACTTGCATGGTGTGTAGCCTTGATGCTGTGAGGTATAACAAGCTCCCGATCATTGACCTGAACCTGGTATGATTGACTTCTAGTGACCCATCATCTTTAATCAACTTGCATCTAGTAGCCATAGAGGTACTAACAGTTGAACAATGCTCCATTCCAAATGTCTTTACCATCTCCTTGAGGTATTTACTTTGTGAAATGAACATACTTTTTTTTTGTTCTTTTTCTTTTTTTCTTTTTTGTGATTGCATAATTTGTAAACCAAGAAAAAAGGATAGTTCCATTAACATTGACATATCAAACTCATCTTGCATTACAACTGGAAACTTTTGGCTTAACAAATTTGCATCACTTCCAAAGATAATGCCATCAACATAAATAATATTAACCAAAATATTGTCATGTCATATTTAATATATCAATTATTGTTCGATGTTCCTCTTTTGAAACATTGTTGTTGTAGGTACTTGTCCAATCCTAAATACCAAGCTCTTGGTGCTTGTTTCAACCCATACACTGCCTTTCTCAATTTGCACGCGTCTTCTTGATTATCTGACAACTGGAATCCTTTGGGATGCTCAATATATACTTCATCCTCAAGCTATCCATTTAGAAATGTGGATTTTACATCCATATCGCTAACTTTGAAACTCTTATGACATGCAAAAGCTAAGAACATCCTTATTGCTTATAGTCTTATAGCGTGGGAAAAAAGTATCCTCACAATAAATTCCCTCAACCTGATCATAACCTTTACATATCGGTTCGGCCTTATTCCTGACAACTTGACCATCTTCATTTAATTTATTCCTAAAGACCCATTTAGTGCCTATGGCATTCTTATTTCTTGGTCTAGGAACTACTTCCCATGTCTATTTTTTCTTTATTTGATCCAAATCTTCATTCATGGATTTTACCCAATGTTTGTTTGGGATTACTTGAGTAGAGTGTTTGGGTGTTCTCATAGACAGTAGTGCAATATTTGTATGACTAGGAGTGCCTGCAATTTTTCTTATAGTCTAAAATCCTAGCTCTTTATCACCAAGAATTTTACTGTTAGGATGTTGTATTTGCACAAAATTGGATGGGGTATTTGGATGTGAATATGCTACCTATTTTTCCTCTTCTTCCTCAGATCCCTCGTGATCTTTTTATTCATATTCAATGTTGATTTGATCAACTGAATCGATATTTCTAGGATACTTTTCCTTGTGGAGTAAGACTTCATCAACTCTCACATCGATGCAATCAACCATTTTACGTAGTCTTTTATTGTAACATCTACACCCTTTACTCTTTGTTGCATAGCCTAGGACAATACCTTCATAAGCTCTCAAAATGAATTTTCCAATATTGTCATCATTAATTTTCTCTTTGTTGCATAACCTAAGAAAGTACCTTCATCAACTGTCATCATTAATTTTAATGTAACATTTACTACCAAAATATTTGAAATGTTCTATAGATGTTGGCTTTCCAAACCAAATCTCAGGCAGAGTTTTGTCATTATCTAACCTGATATGAGCTTCACTTAAAATATGGACAACTTTATGTACTAATTCAACCCAAATTGGAACCTTTTTGGCACGAAGCATAGTTTTGGCCATCTATTGTATCGTTCTATTTTTCCTTTCAACTACACCATTATGTCGTGGGGTTCTAGAAATTGGAAATTGTCTCATTATCCCATGCTCTTCATATGATTCGTCAAATCCATCTAAAATTAACACTCCACCTTTGTCAAAACTTGGGCATTTAATTTTCAACTCTATTTTGATTTTTCAAGAGCTTTGGAGACTTTAAACTTGCCAAAAGCTTCATATATATCTTTCAAAATGCCACCCAAGTTGATCTATAATAATCATCAATTATTAGCATGAAATACCTCCCACCTCTTGGAGTTTGTGTGCTTGTGGTTCCACAAATGTCCATATGAATCAGATGTAGAGGCATGCTTAACGAATGTTCCTTTGTCTGAAATTGCACTCGGGCTTGCTTTCCAAATTGACAGGATTTGCATATTGTGTTACTTGGCTTTGAGATGTTTGGCATGTCCTCACTTCTTCCTTCTTACTTCCTTCAAAATTTAGATGACCTGATATTCTATGCGAGAGCCAACTTTCACCAAGTTTTCCCAAACGACATTTTTTATTTCCTTCATCAAGAATGTATACATTGTTTAGAGTTCCTATTGCCCTTGCTACAACTTTCCTATTTGTTTCCTTCTTCATCTCACAACTTTTAGAGTGAAAGGTAACATCAAGTCCTTGGTAACACATATGTAATGTACATTTCAAATCCATAGAAGCATGAGAGGAGAATGAGAAGTTTAGAGTCACAACTTAACTTGATCCCATGGGTTATTGATAGGAAAAAGGGGGCCAATAGAATAAATTAATAATTAATTAAGTAAAGATGGTAAAAGTCACTTTAGAAAATAAAGTGACCCATGGTTTTTGCTCACCATCAATGTTTTCGAAAGAAGGAAAGTATTGTAAAATAGAGCAGGAATCTCAAGGGGAGATATGTGAAGAATTATTGGTGTTTTTTTCAAGGATCTCAAGTATCTTGCTAAGAGATGGAGAAACCCTCATTATTTCCTAGCTCTGGTGTTGGAATATACACCCTATTTGGTGTTCATTAGTTGCAGTGTTTGTCAAGCCACCCTAGTTGATTGTCTAATTTGTAGGGAGAATGAATCATCCATTAGAGGGGACACATAGACACATAACCATCAGGAGAAAGAGGTTGATTTATTGTCTATCCACAAGACTGAGTTTGTTGTGTTTGTAGGGGTTGAGTTACCATCTCAGGGAGTGGATTGATCAATGGAGGAGGGATAAAATAATTAATTGTTGAAGACTGAATTTATCCAATAAAGTCAATGTGAATTTCTTGTCCCAAGGAATGAGTTACTAGAGGTTGAATTGATTAATTTGTTGAGGACAAAATTATTGCGAGAGGTCAAATGTCATATTTGTTGATGACTAATTTTTGGTACTCCAAGGGGTTGAATTAATAAAATTTATGGAGATAAATATCATTCTCTTCAAGGCCCAAATTTCTAGGGTTATTGAGGGCCAAATTATCTAATAAAATTGGAGGAAAATTTATTTTTGTGCAGGGGTCGAGATAAATTGTGGGGGGCTAAATGGGAGGCCAAATCAATATTCTTCCTGGGTCAATTTCTCCACTAGCAGAGGAGTTTTGTTTCACAATTTTCCTGAGGCCAAAATGGTAGGGTTGAGTTGACTTTATTTGAAGGTCAAATTGCATTAACAAGGAGGGTTGCATTGCCTAGCGAAAATTCCCAGTGAAGTGTCGAGTTAACACAAAATTTAGGTGCAAGAATTTATGAAGTATATCCACGAGGTTCCATCTCTATAATTTTTTGTAAATTTCCTCCACAGAATTTCATTAATAAAATATTTCCAGAGTTGTAGCTTGTCATCTAATTTATGGGTTTTTCATTGTCCAAATTTTATTTAATATGTTGGTAATTTCCATTGTGTGGAATTGTGCAATTTTGTGTTGTCTTTGGAAAGGAAATTCATGATATAATTATATGAAGCAAATTCCCTAAAATTTTTAGTCATGTAATACCAAGGGATATTACAGTGGCAGTAGAGTTGATTTTCTTGCCAACCTGAAAGGGGGTACCACAGTTGATGATTCTAGGGGATCGAGGATTTGTAACTTACAGGAGGAAGAAGAATGAAAAGGAGAATCCCTACCCATAACCAAAGGAAGAAGAAGGGAGAATGGGGGATCATGAGGATCAACCTTGGGAAAGCCTCAGACACGTCATAACTGACTTAGCAAAAGGACAATAGTAGATGGCCATAAGACAATAGAAAATGGCTAAGACCATGAAAAACATTGTTCAATCCATGGCCATCCTTCATGGGATTCAACCAAATAATGGAGTAGAAGGTTCACACATAAAATATAGCTTGTTCGGAGGAAATGATAATCATCATGTTGAGGTTAATAATTCATCCAATCTAGTTCCCCCACTAGTAAAAAAAGCTACAAACTATTGCGCAAATTCTTTGAGGAACCAACATATAACAAAAAAAAACAAGATGAAATTTTCTTAGACTATATGAGGGAATATGAGGCACTAGGGCATAGTTCCATGCACAAATGTCATTCCAGGATTATTGCGCTATCAAGCATAGGAATGAATCAAGGGATCATAACAAGTGGTGGACTAACAATGATTTTTTGAGGAAGGAAAGATTTAAATTTCCCAATATTTAGTGGGACTTCCAATGGAACAAATAGAGTATGGGTACATAAGTTGGATATATATTTCTAACTTAACCCTATGAAGGAATCAGATACAATCTGATATGCCACACTGCATTTGGAGGGTGACGCACATGAATGGTGGTATCATGGGTTGTCCACACTCAGGCATACCAACATCACCTCCTATTTGGGATTTACAGATAGACTAATCCAAATATTTGAAAAGAAAAATTCGAAGTTACATTTCAAAGATATAGCGTAACTTAAGCAAACAAGTAGCCCAAATAGCTACATCATAGAGTTCCAAAGATTATCATTAATGGTGACAAATATATATTAGGATCGGTTGATGATTCTTTACTTGGAGGGGATAAGTGATCCATTGCGCAGTTGGGTTAAGGATTTTAAGCCTAGTAAACTTCAGGATGCCTATATTTCCAAAACTAGAGATATGGAAGATGCAATGCCCAAGAAGGCACCAGCCAAATTCATTCCCCCACAAAAGAATAAGGAGAAGAAGCCTATGTAGGGAAATAAACAAATGGAACAAAATAGGGATGAGTTGAGAAGAAAAAATATTTGTTGCAACTACAAAGAACCTTAGGTCCCAGGACATAGAAGCATGGGCAAAGGAAAGGTCCATTATATAAAAGTGATGTCAAATAACAAAGAGGAGGAAGAACAAGTAGCAACATGGGAGGAGGAGCATAACAACAACAATAGTGATGAAGATCCACCAAGGATAAAACTATCAGGGGCCACCATAGCCAAGCTCTCATGTGTTCCTAAGCACAACACCTTTAGAGTAAGGGGAATCATAAAGGGGAAACATGTTAGAAATACCAAGGGGGGGGAGGGGTGTGAATCAATATTTCTTGCAATTAGTATTTTCACTTTTCTTTTGAGGTGTTAATGAGTAGTTGGGTTAAGCATTATCAGATAACATATGTTTAATTATGAGCAATATATGTGTATTAGCATATAAAACATAAATCACATCAATGAATCAACAAACACATCATCACGTAAGAACACCAAATATTGGGTGGAAAACCCAATTGGGAAAAACCACCTTTGTTGTTGTCTATGTTTTCTTGTTATTATTATAAAGAAAATATTATATTACATATTGCATTGGTGCAGACTCTTACAAGTACACAGGCTCCTACCTCCCCTTATTTCTCTAGCCACGATTGGAAGGATGCTACTACTCCATGATCAAATTTATTGGCTACCACTGGAAGGAAGCCACCACTCCCTCAATGAAGGCTCCAACCCTCATACTTATTTGTGGACCACATTTTAGAATCTTTCACACTAGATCCACCTGACTCAAACACAAATCTTGCAGGTCATGTTTCATCCAATTTTTAAATTGGACCCACATATAACATCCTGCTCAATTTAAATAACAAGATAATAAAACCTCTCTATAATAAATCTTTGATCAATAAATGTGTTCAATAGACCATCCAACCCTAGCTCATCAATATTATCAAATGCCAAGCCAAACTCTCTACTCAAACTCATTTATCATCAACATACTCATCAAGACATCCCTTAACAATCAACAACAAAACAACTCTCAACAATACAAAACCCTTTCTATAGTAAATACAACATTTGTATGCAGACCACATCTGCCATTGACAATCATCAACACACTGATATCAAACTCAATACATCTCAACACAAGAATCTGACACAACCCTCAACATACACATACCTAACATGTCAGCAATATCATAGACAACATCACCAAGACAATTTTCCACCAAACCTATAATGACAGAATATTCTCATGTGCAAGAACTAGCACAATACACCTTTCTCAATTCAGTTAAAGGTATAACTCCAGTGATGGCCTTCCCTACAATCACTATATCTCTACAAACCATATCTTTGCATAATACAAACAACAACAAACATAAACTAGCATCATCATAGTCATTTACAAGCATAAAGTATCAATACTTTCATAATAATTCTCTGAATCTAAACTTTGTCCATCGCACACAAGCACCAAGAATCTTGTCTTATAACGTCAAATGACAAGCAACACCATGATTACATCAATTCATAGTCAAGTTTCACAATACTTTCATATGAAATTCTATCCAAAATTTGAAACACTTAATATATAGATCTATGCCTTGTGCTTTCAACCTTTGCAGCAAACAACAATGCAGTCAAGCAACAACAAAATGGCTTCAATCCTGCAGATAATCATATCATATTCATTGAAAAACTTGTCATAGAAAATCCTTTTCCTTAATCTTTTTACTACACATTACAACACTTGTAGCAAGCATACAATCTATATCATACAAGTCCATCTCCAATACAACAATAATACATCAACATATAAGGTCATCAATGGAGATCATTAAACCACTAATATTTACAAGAACCCTCATAACAATCTCTCTATAACAATATAAAGCCCAAATCTCTCTCAATTCCAAATATTTACAAGAATAGAAATCACTCAAACAATATATATTTTTGTATAATATGTTGATGACAAGCAACATCTAATCATAGATAATCAACAAAAACCCTAAATTCTGTTCATTATGTTATATAACTATTATCTTCAACATTGTGCATTCAATCAACCAACATATGTAACACAAATTAGCCTCTGCAGTCGCATTAGATAATCAAAAGCGTTCAACTACTGTCTTATAATGTACATAAAAAAATGAAAACTTCCAACAATTAGCAAACCTCAACAAAGATAATGAGATGTATATAAGAAAAATGGTTTGGGAGATAAAGTGCTCACTATCAAATCGATCCAGAGCTACAACATGACAAATATTGCACCAAAAACAAATAATTCTTGATGAATACCCTTTAGATCATTCTATGAATAGTTAAATCTACTGGTGAACATAATCCTACATTTTTTATACAAAGTATTTAGCTAATTAACACATAACAAGCAGATCCATTCGCCCTTCATTACACCTATAATAAACAAATCAAAATACAAGCAAATCCACGATCATTCTGTCAAATCAATCTCAGACACTCGACCTCTTGCATCAGATCCATACTTTCATGTAGAAATTATGGTGTAGAATTGCAATTTCTCATGAAATTTTAATCTAAAGCACAAGAAACAATCCTACTCTACTGCTCTACATAATTCAATTCAATATTTAGAATATCAATCACAAATATGCAATGAGAAATAACACACATGCACACAATATTTTTCCAAGGGAAATAAATCTGCTAAAAACCCCTTTGCATTCTTGCATTAATATGATGAATAGAGATGTATTACAATTGCTAGCTCAGTTTGAGCTGAAACTACAAGTGAATAACCTATCTCTCTGCTCACTGAGAAGCTCTAACCCAGACTTAGTCAATTTGTTCCTCTGCTTGAGCCCCTATTTTATTGCACAATTCTTGAGGAAATTAGGCCCCTGTTATTTAGGAATTTCCTCCAAAATGCTTGCATAATTGCCAAGGTTGATCACCTGACTGCATGCAACACCTGTACATTCAAGACTAGTCTACAACTAATGTTACACTGCCTTGGAATCTCCACCACAGCCGAGGAACTCAAATTCTCTGCATGCAATAGCTATTTTAGGTTGATTGATCAGTTAACTAGATGATCATTGAGTTAACTGAAGTCCCACTGCAGACCTTCTACTACTTCCTCCAACAGTTATAACAAGTTTAACTAAAAAAAACTTGAAATAATTGACCTTGATTGCTACAAATTAGCATCACACATGCTTAAGTAAACTCTAACTCCTCTAACTCGAATTTACTGAGCTAACTGAGTGACAAGAGCCATGTAACCTCAGTTAATTGCATCTAAGTTGTCAGTTGATGTGGAAATTCAATTTTTCTCAAATTGACCAAGGAAAATTCTAATTGAGACTTTCTTGTTGCATTTTCAACACTCCCTCTCAGCAATAAAGGGATTATCAACCACCCCTATCTTGCACCTGTGGAACTCGAACTTCTCTCTTGACAAAGCCTTTGTCAAAATGTCAGCGTCTTGTTCCCTATTCAGAATGTATTGTAGCAACATTATCCACCTCTGCACACAATCCGATAAATGGTGATACCAGATATCTATATGCTTCGATCGATCGTGAAATACAATATTCTCAGAGAGCTTGATGCAACTCTGATTATAAAAATAGATCAAAATTGGATCCACCATCTGTCCAAACAATCCCACGAGTATATTTAACATCCATATCACCTCACATGTTGCTCGACTTACAACCATGTATTATGCATATGCCGAGTTAAGCGCCACAAATATTTGCTTCTTGTTGTACCCGGAAACATATGTGGAACTAACACTAGAAATTCCACCTAATGTACTCTTTCGTTCTGATGGAATCCTCGCCCAATATGCATCTGTGAAGGCACACAACTTCACTCCCTTTGTCTGTATGTACCATAGTCCAAACTGGGTAGTGCTTATGAGGTACCGTAAAAGATGCTTAGTTTCATTCCAAAATAATTTGGTTGGCCTAACCATAGCCTGGCTCACCTGGTTTGCTACATAGAACATATATTATAACGCGTTCACAAGATACATTAGTGGACCCACTAGCTGCCGATAAATGGTAGCATCCGCCTCTTCACCTGAAGTGGCATCCTCCTTCCTCCAGTTGGTCACTAGAGGTGTTTCCATGGGTTTACAAATCTCCATGTAGATTCTCTGTATTATCTCATTTTCATACTTGCCTTGAGACACAAATAGTTCCCCGTCACCTTTCCATACTTCCAATCCGAGGAAGTAGTGCATAAGACGCATGTCCTTCATTTCAAATTCCCTTACAAGGTCCTCCTTGCAAGATCTCATTAGTTTCTCATCATGAGTTAAAATCAAATCACTAACATATAAGACAATAATAATCAGTTTACCTTCTACCAATATATGATATAGGTTTGCATCTACCTCACTTTTGGTGAAGCCAAAACCAGTGAGATAGTTGTCGATCATGGTGTACTAAGAACAAGGTGCTTGTTTGAGACCGTACAATAATCGCTTGAGTCTTTACACATGATACTCTCGATCAAATGTCTCAAAACCTTCTGTTTGTTTGATGTACACCTCCTCATCAATAACCTCATTGAGAAATGTTGTTTTACATCCATCTAGTGGATCTTCCAGCCCATCTGCACAACTAGTGCAAGAATTGATCTAATGGATGAATACCATGATATAGGAGTAAAGGTTTCCTCATAGTCAATTACTTCAACTTGAGAGAATCCTTTGGCCACAAATATGGCCTTATAATAATCTATGCTTCCATTTGTTGCGTGATTAACCTTGAAGATCCATCTCGAACCCACAACTGATTTATTTGTTGGTCTTGGGACCACTTCCCAAACATCGTTCTTTACAATGGATTTATACTCTTCCACCATTACATTAACCCATACAGGTTTCTCTACTGCTTCCTCAAAAGAAGATGGGTTAGTCTCTACAAGCTCAATCATTAGAGCCATGTAGCCAATGTACCATTCAGGTGACCTCCTCTGTTTGCGCAAATTTGAAGGAGCTCCCACATTCTCTCTTGCATCTTGCAGAAGTCTATCAACTTCCTCGATTCTTTGCTGCCTTCTTTGGATGGCTCTACTTGAGTGGATGTATCCAATCTATACTCAATTTGTGGCTGCTCCACAACTTGCCAAGGCTACTCCTTTGGATCTAAAAGCTCCTCCTATGGTGAGATCTGAAGCTCCCTCTCAAGGGATCACCACATCACTTTCTCCTCATTAAAATTTACATACCTTTGCATAAATGTCATTCTAAGGGAAGGTGTTGGAGGATTAATCCGTCTTGCGGACAAGACCGATCTCCCTAGTACTAAAAGTATCTAGCAACAAACATCCAAATAGACTAATCTTTCTCTAAGCATATATGATCTACGAAAATCTCTATAGAGGTGTTAAGGACTCACCATTTGTCTAGTGCTTGTTTGAAGTCGTTGTTGTCCCTCGCGCGCTTGAAGGAGTTTTCCTCTTAAACCTGCAGTCAGAAAAAAGCAAAATATTACATAGCACCTTTATAGAAATCATCATAAACCATGCTTATCATAGTGATCAAGGAATCTATGAAATAAACCATTGATTGAAAGCTTATTGAGAAAAATGAGTATATTTGTATTAATTTCAAAAGAAGAAAATCCTTACAACCTGAGCCTTGATGTTGCACAGAACTTTCCGGGGTCCGAAGCAGGAATCTCCTTTACTTTGATAAGCTCTGCACTCCTCCAACCAAGACTAATAGAGGTATGTAATCTCTCCTCACAAAAGTCTTAATCAACTGAGTCTGAATCTCAACAGCACTTAACTTCAAATATTCTAAAGCTTCAACTCTCTTTGAGGCTACCCAATGCCTCTTTTTATAGTGGAAAAGAAGAGGTTTTATGTTCCAAGTATGAAGGGATAGAATCCTCCTTCAAAGGGATAAGCTCCTCACATCAAGGGGTTAGCTCCATAAGGTAAGGGATTCATGCACCTCACAAGAGCGGTTCTGCCACCGCAAAATCCATTCTAGAAGCTTCCAGAATTTACTTTAATTGAGCTTTTTGGAATTTACTTGCGCCTTTTTAATCTTACAGGGGTCCACACCTATAACAAAGATAAAGTGCGTTCAGGTACGCAGGATAGCTGAACATTGGGTGCGGGACCGCAGGAAAGATAGCCAGAAAGTGCGATACCAAAGTTTAGGAGACTTTTAGGAACTTTTTCTAATTTTCAAGGCTTGACATGAGGAACTAATATGTTTAGACTTGAAAAGGAAGAAGTATGAGTTATAATGAGCTCATACACATAGCAAAATGTCAGGATGACAATTTTTAGTGTAACAGATTGCCCCCTAAAGTGAAAAGTCTGGAATAGATGATGCTGAAGTCTGTCATATATGAAGAGTGCAGTACTTTATCATTTCAAGGATCATCCTGTGGACACCCCAGTCGGAACCTGTAAAAACATTCAATGCAAAATATATATATATCATCGCTGAGGTAGGCATTCCCATACTCAGATCAAAACTAACTAATTCAAACTGTTCTGATACAGGAATGATTTTGAGTACATCACAGTATAGACATGTGTAGACACAGTATGGACGCAGCCATCTGTTTGTAAATAGTCTACTGTAAGATAACAAAATTCCTCGCAGCCTGGATGGTAGAAACTAGATCCAGGGTCTTGATTTCCGCATCTCGAACTAGTACGATTCTATCCATGTGAATGAATGTGTCGAAGTCGAACATGGTAGAAACCACTTGATTACCAGTCAATGATGTAAACTGTTAACAAGTGTGAGAGTAACCACCAATAATGTCAATGGCTCTCAAAGTACTCAGTACAATCCATGAAATGTGAATGAATGAGCTGAAGTCGAACATGTCATGGAATCATTCGATCGAAGGTCAATGATGCAACCTGTCGTCGAAGGCGAGAAACCTGCCATTGAGGCATGCAAATTTCAAGGTACTGACGATTTCTGGATCAAATTCCTAGATAATGTGCTGATGTCGATAGAAAGTGATCTGTCGTAGGCAAGCCCACAACACGAAATCATAGATCAAGTTTTGAAAATATATTGGCAAGGACTGACTCAGGGATGGTAAAAAATGGATGACAGATATTTTGCAGATGAATGGTTTATTTGAACTGTCCTCTTGAACACATAACGACACTGCAGATGGCTTGGTGACAGTTGACCCAAAGCTAATACCCAGGAACCGGATGAAGACTTTCAAATGAGGTTTGATTAACTGTTAGGCAAAGGATTTCCCAACCCAGGAGATTGAAAGTGTCGTGTTCAAGAGTGGTTGACTGGGTTTTCGAAAAATCAAAATGCAACAAACACGCCCATTTTCCTCTCTTTTCCCCCACCATTTCTGGCAAGTACCTCTTTATTTTTGACAAGCTTGAGGAGGATAACATTTGCTTGTTTATAAGCTCATCCTTCGGATGAGTCCAACTTAGTTTAAGATTCAAACCCTAAGAAGGAGTGGTTCGTCCCTGTTGAAAATTAAACAGGTCCTTTACTGTTAAATTTTAACGAGTCCAGTATAGGAGAAACTCGGTGTTTTTCAATTTTAGGGAGTCAGAAGAAAAACTTAAGGAAACTCCGTGGGTGTACTTTTTCGTAAATTTAGTCTCTCGAGCCCGAAAAAGGATAAAATAATGCGGGAGAGAACTCTATTGACCGTAATTAGTCAACGTATACCTTTTTCATAAATATTCCATTTCAGTCCGTAAAAGGGGTAAACTTATACTGAAAGGACGATTATTCATTTACTTTAACGAGTTCGAACAATCAAGTACTCGGCAATCTTTTCATGTTTAGAGAGTCTGAAAAGGGCTTAAAAGAGAACTCCAATGTTTCGCTTTTTCGTGAATTTTTTGAAAGAGTCCGAAAAAGTGATAAAAGTATGCTCTTTGTTGAAAATGATCAATTCTCCTAAAAAATCCAACTTCTGCACAAAAACTTGAAACATTACACATACCTGTTTAAGATGAGTAAAAATGCTTCAAAAATACCCTTTTAAAGTGAAAAATAAACAAATTAAAAATTCATCTATTCGAAAAAACTTATAAAAAGGAATTTTTCAATTTCATTTTTATCGTTCAAGTTCAGAGTGAGAAGTAGAAGCTTTTGGGTAAAAAAAATTTCCTGTGAAGATTCCAGAAAATCTGTCCGTCGAAATCAAGAAATGTCAGTCCCAGGTAATCCACAACCTTGTAATCTTGTATTTCATCCATTTACAATTCGTTTTTAGGGTTTAGATTTTATTTTTAAGGGAGAAAAATAGTTTGAAAATCGCCCGCGGGGGTCCGCAGGTGACACACATGGTACCTACGGACCCCGACTTTTTTCTACAAAGAAAAAAGTCGTGGGTTCGCACTTTCCCCATAGAGCACGTGTGTTCCTACGCACTGTGTATAAAGCTAAAGTGCGGTCCCCGCGCGTTTGAATTTAAAAATCAAATTTCTCTTTTGCCGCCCAAAAATTTTCAAATTAGATTGTTCTAATCTATCTTTTTATGCATTGTAGGATTAACAAGATGTTGATTTGGAGAGAACGTGAGTATGAGGATGTGGACGAAGCCGCAATGCTCCATTTGCCCACAATGCAAGCATTAAGAGCATGCGGTCTGTATAAATTTTGGGCCATCCAAGGCACGAGGGCACAGGTAGACCTCCTGACATGGCTGGTAAACAGGTGGAATGTGCAGGACCAGTGTTTCATTATTGGTGGCCACCGGCTCGAAATTGAGCTAGAGGAAATTTATTTTCTGACTGGTTTGTCCAAGAGGGGTGAACAACTTTCCTTGTTTGGGACTAGGCCAGGTGGCCAAACTGTCGCTAGCCTTCGACAAGAGTTCTGTAATGATGAAGCAGACCCCAGGGACAAACGGATTGATATAAAAACTATCATCCATCCCGAGCTGAAAGTGATTGCATTTACTGTCACCAGACTGTGTGGGAGTGCCGCACTACAGGTGGCTACCGGTTCCCAGATGCGCATTGCTGTGGACTATTTTCAACTGGTGCGAAGCTGTGTTGGCTAATATAAAAGGCCAACTAACTAGAGCGAAGAATGGAAAACTAAATAACTTTGGATATGGATCCATAGTTGTCACCTTTGCTCTAGAGAGGATCCCTATGCTAGCTCACAGAGTATTCCTGTTGATGCCGGTCGTCTTCGAGAACCTAGGATGGTTCGTGGTCACCGATGGCCTCGTCACTGCATTGGAGGGCGCCCGAGATCGTTTGATTTCCTTCTTCATATTTTCGCTGGTCGGACCGTCACCCCTTTTGTTATGTAGGACTCTCTCCATATGTCGTGGATAGATTTCTCAAGTAAGTGATCGAGATGACTCTCCCAACAGGGGAATAGTGGGATGAATCAGGTAAAAACATTTTCAATGAATTCTAAATTCTAATTTTTATTTTTATTTTTTGATCTTCTTGTCAATTAATAACCAAAAGTTTTTTGAATACAGATGTGGGCCCACGACGACCAGTCCATCTCCAGCCTTATGACAGAAGACAACCAGTTGCAGCCGCACCAGCCCCAGCAGGCCAATCAGCAGAAATATTGACTGATTTAGAGCATCATCTAGAGCGTTTGACTCTAGATATTCCAGAGACAGACATAGATGACATTCCACTCAGATTGCAGAGATACGTGATTGGTGTTCCAGGACCTTTTAGGAGGTTCCTGTGCAGGGTGGCTCGGGCAGTGGTTTCTTATCGTGATCACCATCAGTGATGGGATGATCGTGTTGTAGACTCATATTTTTGACCTTTTGTGTTACTATTTTTCCGATCATAAGGTGTTTCCAACCTATGATCGAAGACGATGTATATTTTTTGAAAACACTTCTATACTATGATATATCACTATTTACCGGCTATCTGTGTACATGTTATGAATGTTGTTTTGTTTTACTGTTTTTTTATCATTGCAAATGTCGATTTATCATACTAGAAGCAACTGCGTCTGCTAATGTATTTAAATGTCTTGGAATATGTTGATATTCAATGTAGTCAAATTCACGTTCCAAGAGACGAACTCTTAAAAATAACCGTAATAACACCGGATTTCTAATGGCATAAACCCTGTTAAGTTGTAATACAACAAGTTCAGAATCCAACCTAACAATCAAACTCTGAATTCCAAATGATATGGATTCAGATAATAGCTCAATCACTGCACTATACTCGGCAATGTTATTCGTTGTTTGACCAAGGCTTACCCCATGCATGGATGCTAACTCATCAGAGGGTGAACAGATAACCCAAGTTGCGGAGAAATATTCCATGTACTACGACAAGCACCATCAACAAAACCAATGTAGGTTTGAAGAGATGTCGACATCTGCAATATCAAGAGTAAAACTCAGATAAGCAGGAATAGTGATAAAAACACACTTCTAAACTAAGCACACTTTTCTAATCTAAAACACACCAGTAGTAAAGAAATCTAATCTAATAAAAAATCTCCATACCAAGTTAAGCATAGTATCGCTTCAGATAAAGCCCATTTCTGGGTTTATCTAAAGGGACACCGTCAAAATCTATCAGCTCATAGGCCCCTTTTTCCAGCTTTCGCTTAACAATGAAAGGACCATGCCACATGGGCACGAATTTCCCAGCTCCTAGCTTATCGTTGGCTTGATCATAAACTAAGACTAGGTCTCCTTCTGAAAAATTTCGAGGGGTAACACTTCTATCATACTGAGCTTTTATTCGTTTAACATGAGCCTCGTTTGCTATTGCAGCATTTCGTCGATTCTCATCCAGCTGAGCTAAGTACAAGAAACGTTTCTCCTCTTCGGATGTAGCTAGGAGTAATTCTATGGCTAATTTCAGTGACAAAATTTTGCATTCAATCGGAAACACATCTTCCAGACCGTAAACGAGTTGAAAGGGAGTGAAACCAGTTGATGTTTTTACTAAGGTTCGATATGCCCAAAGTGCTGAAAACAACATGGAATGCCAATTCATTTTGTGAATACCAATAATTCGTCTAATCATGGTGACTAAAACTTTATTTATAGCTTCGACCAGACCATTGGCTTGTGGATAATATGGAGTGGAACTATCGTGGCGCAGGCCAAGTTGATCTGTCAGTTCAGTCATCATGAAATTTCGAAAATGACTTCCATGATATGTAATAATGGCTTGAGGAACACCGAACCTAGCAATTATGTGATTAAATACAAAATTTGCAGCAGTCTTGCCGTCAGCCGAAAATGTAGGTATCGCCTCAGCCCATTTAGTAAAATAATCCACTGCTAAGATAATATATGCATGCCCCCCGGCCAAGTGAGGGTTACATGTAATAAAATCGATACCCCATTTTGCGAAAGGACCAACAACAATTATGGGATGAAGAGGAGCGGGTGGCGCGTGCATTTTACGATAAAAAAGTTGATAATTGTGGCATTTCCGGACTGCATAAATACAATCTTTGAATAACGACGGCCATAAATAGCCAGCGCGTAATATCTTTTGGGCTGTGGCATACCCAGACATATGACCGCCACATGCTCCAGAATGGCAGTCATTTAATAAATTTTCAGCTTCTTCATGAACAAGACAACGTCTAAAAATAGAATCCGCTCCACAACGATAGAGAGTGTATCACCAATGATATTATACTGTTGGGATTGGAATCATATTTTCCGTCACTAAGATTGTGAAATTTCGGGCCGAAAAGATTGGGTTTGGAGATAAACAATAATATCTCCATACCATGGATCGAGAGTACTGATAAGAAACAGAGATTCGTCCGCAATGGGCTCCTCTGCCACAGTTTCAGTATAAGTAGAGGGGAAATCACACATCAGTTCCGCAAATACCAAAGATTTCTTTGCCTTGGATTTCTCAAAATCCAAGTCAAATTCCTGCAAGATAACTATCCATTTGGAATACTTGCCCCCTAGCAATTGTTTGGTTAAGATATACATCATAGGGTTGCAATTAGAAATGACTGTGGTTTTACGTAACATGATGTATGCCTAAATATTTGGACAGCTTGGACAGCTGCCAATGCCAATTTCTCCACATGTGTATACTTGATCTCGGTCGGATGCAGATTCTGACTAAGATAGTAAATCACATGTTCAGTATGAGGTTCGTCTTCCTGAACTAACACCATCCCAATGGTGGAATGAGAAGCAGCGAGATACAAAATGTAATCCTGGTTGTAGTTGGGAGGATGCAATAACGGTGAATGGGTTAACGCATGTTTAAGTGCATCGAAAGATTGATCAGCGATCTCATCCCAAAAGAATTGAATATTCTGTTTCAACAACCGGGTGAAACCCTTTGTAAGCTCGGCATAGTTAGGAATGAACCGACGTAAAAAGTTTGCTTTCCCCTGCAAACTTTGGAGTTGGCGTAAAGTCGAAGGAGGAGGTAATTTAACAATAGCTTCGACCTTCGACGGATCGACGCGAATGCCTGATTTCGAGACAACAAAGTCCAGTAAACGACCCGACTCGACACAAAAAACACATTTGTGTGGATTTAGCCTAATCTTATAATGCCGAAACCTCATAAAGATAGCTCGTAAGTGTGTGAGATGGTCGGCCCTGCGTGATGAATGAGCAGGTAAATCATTGAGATACGGCTGCACAATGTGCTTAATGTCATGAAACGCATAAGACATTGCCCTTTGAAAAGTTGCTCCAACATTCTTCAATCCAAAGGGTAGTTTGCGATAAGAAAATGTCCCCCATGGACAAATAAAAGCTGTTTTTGGCTGATCAGTAGGGAGTATGTTTATTTGATTATACCCAGAAAAGCCATCCATAAAGGAAAACATTTCACTATCGGCACAATCATCAATTATCTGATCGATATAGGGAGTTGGATAATTGTCTTTGGGACAGGCTCGATTAATATCCCTATAATCGATACATACTCGTATCGTTCCTTGTTTTTTAGTCACAGGAACAATATTTGATACCCAATCCGTTAAGGGAATTGGATAAATGAAACCTGCATGCAACAATTTTTCAACTTCTGCTTTGATAGCAACAGCTTTTCTAGGATGTATTTGACGTAAACGTTGACGAACAAGTTTGGCATCCGGGTAAGTCTTGATTTCATGTATGACGATTGACGGATCAATTCCTGGCATCTCTTCATAAGACTAGGCAAACACATCACAAAATTCTTGAAATAGGGCTTTATAAGCTTTAATTTCATCTTCAGTACAACAAGCACCTATATGAATGTTTTTAATTATTCCTGGTTTTACTGAAATGTCAATTGGAACCGTTCGAGAAATATTTTCCAAATTTAACTTAGAATCAGGATTTTGCAATGGATTCTGGGGTTCTTTGACATATTCAGCAGTAAAAATTGAAGCGAAATCATCTTCAAAATGATCCGGTTCAGGTAAAAATGAAGATCGGTGATGCAAATCTTCCCATGGTAAATCATCAACACACAAAAATTCACGAATCTGCTCATCAGTATGAACAACATCTGGAAATGTCGTTGTGGCTGAACTGGATATAGAAAGTGATTCCTCAGGGATCCCATTCATTGGATCGATTCTGGTTGAAGAGGGGTCGGAAAGTGACTCTAAAACCTGGTATGCAAGTTCAAATGGACTCAAAGGCATCATGCCCTCAATTGAATCTAACTCGGAATCAGAAGGTATGATCCAAGGATCATCAAACATAATAGTATTTGACAAAATCATGTGAATAGTTGCAACAACAGGTGATACATTAGGAGGAGGAAAGGGAAAAGTTCCTAGTAAACTAGAATCTTTAACTAATCCTACTCCAACATCCTAAGGGATAGTCGCTTTACCAACGTGCTGGATTGTTTATGTAGAGGCTGGGTCGGAAGAGAAATAAGTTAACTGATCTATTGTGACGATCTTTCCTTGATATGGAAATTTTATGAGTTGAAAGACCGAAGAAACAACAACAGTCATTGCATAAGACCAACTGCGACCTAGAAGAAGGGTGTAATCTAGAGGGGCATCAACCACTTCCACATCTAGATTTACGGTTTTACCTTCGACCCCTATGGGTAAATCCTGCAAAATACCAAAAGGGTGAAAACCTCGACCATCAAAAGCCTTAAGAATCATCGGAGATTGGTTAAGTGTAGGAGAACCAAGCGATTTCCAACACTGAATTGACATAATACACGTTGAATCCCCCTCATCAATCACAGTCCGATAGATAGGTCTGTTTTTGACTAACACTGGTATCTGGAAAGCCATTTGATGAGGTAGACGAGGTGTACTATTTTCTAAATCGAAGATTATAAGATTAGAATCCTAAACATCTACATCTCCTATAGCAGACAAAAGCAATTTACGCTGTGCTGGGCATGATTGCAGCACTTCCAAAGCCGACATTGCTGAAGGGGAAGTAGCTAAGTCTTCAACAATGTTGTAATTTTGAGCAGCTCTCGCATGTGGATTGAAAGCTGATTTACGAAGAACACTTTTAGCAGGCGATTTGCTTATTAAGTCTAGATTTTGTTTCTCGATCTGTAGCGGACCAGAAACAGGAGGAGGTGTAGTTGATGCATTTGCATTAGAATATTCTGTTTCTTTACCATCAACAGAACTCTTGGTACCATAATCTTGTGATCGCGTCACAATCCTTACACGAGACATCATCAAAATAGGTTCTTCTGAAGCAGTCGAAGTAGAACCAACCATTTTGCTATCTGGAGTTGGAAAATGATCCTTCAAGACAACAGGTTGTTGTGAACCTTTAACGAATTTTGCAACCTCTGCACGATGTGGGCATTCCTTAGTGAAGTGATCCTCGTCACAAATGTAACAAGGGTAACGAGGCTTGCGCTTTTCGTCATTGGATTCATTTTTATCAGTTTTATCTTTTGAATTTTTCTTGTTTTTACCCTTCCCTTTCTTTTTACCACCGGATTTAGATTTGGCCGTAGATGTCTCTACGGCATGAATGTCGGCAGAAATTTCGGGTGAAGATTCTCCTTTCGGGGAATCTGGTAAGGTTATAATAGGAGAAGATTTCTTTGAAGATTTCTTCTTACTTTTCGTATTGACTGTACCAATCATGCCATCGGCAACATGAGACCCTGAAGGAGCATCAGCTATCTGACCTTGTTTTGGAAGGTCGGGGATTTTTTGTGTAAAGTACCTGACTGCGTGTAAACGAGATCAAGGTACTGAGCTTGAGAAATTACTTGCTCTTAAGTAAAAACACTGGCCTTAGCTACATCTTCAGTGATCTTGGGTAACAATGATTTAACAAACCATTCTGCCAAAATTTGATCTGGAATATAAACTTTCCCCAAATGCCTTCTACGTCGCTATTCATGAATATGATCAGAAATATACGTAGACGTAGATTGCTTAAGTGAAGTTAATAATTCCGTGCCATTGTCGTATCTGACAGGCAACTGAAAGTGAGTCAAGAAGGCAGTTGCTAACTGACTGAAATTATGAAACGAGCCTCGTGGTAACTCAATGTACCATTTGGCTGCAAGACCAATAAGAGTTCTTTGGAAAAGATGTAAGCGAATCGAATCATCAATAATTGAATTAGACGCACACCAGAGGTGATAAGTCATGACATGATTTGATGGATCCTCTCCTGACTTACCTTCAAACTTCGGTATATCACTGGGCAACTTATGCGGCATTGGCGGCCAATACGGATAATAGAAAATCGGATCATTCGTAAGGCGCGTCAAATCAGGTAAATCCAAAGTTGCAATAAATGGTAATTGACTATTAGGGTCACGAAAACCTTGAGTAGCCAAAGCAGTTCCAGGGGGTGGATACTCAGGATAACTGGGAAATGGATTTGCGTTAGGAATCATGTAACCTCCTGGAAAACCAGGATTAACCGGGCCAAACTGGGGTTGTTGAGGCTGCTGATAAGTGTAGCCAGGGTACAGTTGATATTGATAATTTGGATTTTGTGAACCGGGACCGAATTGAGGATATCCCTGGTACGGTTGATACGTGAATTGCGGTTGGCTTGTGACAACTGTACTTGTACCGACTTGTCCTCCAGGCATCTGAACCGAAGTCTGAACGAAAGGCCCTGACTGGGGTACAGAGACTTGAGGGATTTGCACGGATGCATGGATAGACGAACTCGGCATTATAGATACTCCAGAAATAGGTGTTACAGGTTGGACAGACATAGCAGCAGTTGTAGCAGTTTGAGGCGGAGTTTGAGGTGAACTAGGCCCAGCCTGCTGAACAGAACTAGGTGCAGGAGTTTGAATAGTAGGTTGGACAGGTTGCTGGGTTGGACCATAAACCAAAGGCTGTCCAGGTTGAAAAGGTAACTGCACATTAGGCTGCATAGGTTGTTGATATTGGGACGGATCCCACACCATATTCATTCCGGGATATTGTCCCGTAGAAGGTTGAACGTAAGGACCATAACCTGGTTGAACGTAGGGTTGATAAGTAAGTGGTAAATTTCCGGCTCCTTGAAAAGATGACTGACCAGAAGGCTGTTGGTAACCTTGAATTGGGTACTGACCTTGAGGTTGGTAACCCTGAGGCACGTACTGAAGCTGGGGTTGATAAGGACCCTGAGGAGCATATTGAGCTTGGGGTTGACCCTGGGGTGTGTACTGTCCTGAAGGTTGATAACCCTGAGGTATGTACTGCCCTTGGGGTTATCCCCCAAAATAATATGATTCCACAGTTTGTCCTGGGAAAAATCTACCTTGAGGTTGACCCCCAGGCAGTAACTGACTTCCTGAAGGTTTCCCCCCAGGCGGTAACTGACTACCTTTAGGTTGCCCCCCAGGCGGTAATTGATTTCCCTGAGATTGCCCTCTAGGCGGTACCTGACTACCTTGAGGTTGCGGATTCAGAATATTACCAGACATCATAAAAATTGCCCTTTGTTTGACGTTTCAGTTTTAATTCCACTTAAACCAGATGATAACACGCTTTCAATTGGTTGAGGAGCTACCCCCGAGAAAGTACCAGACAGAGCCTGATATCCCGAAGGAACAGAAGGACCACCATGTAAAAATTATTTCGGTGTCTGGGAAAACATGGATGATTCTCCTGCCATAATGGATGATGGATAGTAACCTCTGGGTGTTGGATGAAATGGAACTCGAGGTGGAGAAAAAGCAAGACCCGAATTCTCTAAAAAATTCGTTAAAGATAAGTACCAAGCAGTAGTTCGAATAGGGCTGTAGAAAATTGATTCATGCTCCCTAAGATTTAACGATTGAGGGGAATTGGGAAGAGATAACTCTTCATCTGGATTAGTGAGTTCTTCAATAGAAATTAGTCCAGATGGAAGATCCTTAGTGATAATATTTCTTACCCTAGGTGAACCAAGATTGCTGGAAGTTGGTGAAATAAATCCCGAAGATGTTTCCAAAATAGAAGGTTTAGTTTCAGGTTCGTCAGCCCATTCACTGGCAGGAGAAATACTACCAGTAACTTCAGAAACTGAAATCGGCTCTTGAATGTGTTTTGTTATGGGTGTTTGATAATCAGGATGAACCACTATGGATGAAGTTCCAACTTCTGTTGATTTAATCCTACCGCTACTAGACGATACCAGAGCACGAAGCCCTTCAAGCTGACTTGGTGAATATTCAGGGGGTTTCCCTTGTAGTCTCCGGGATTGTCTCGGCAATTCCGCCACGATTAAAGATTAACTAATCACACGCAAACAAAGAAAATTTCAATGAAAACACCTAAAGTCTCTAAAGAAACAAACAGCTGAATCACATGCTTAAAAATCTAAGAGTTCAAACCACACACAAACAGTAACTTTCCGTACTAAAAACACTAGTTGGTGATGAAATCCAACTTAGTAGAAATTTAACACAGAAAGGGTGGTTGGAACAGTTACCCCGACAACCTGCTTAATGAAACAGACTGGCACAAGTTTCCTCACAAAACCATCTCGTGTGAAGAGAACCCCCCAGAGAGTCCAAGTGAGTATAGTCGACATCTGCTCTAGGTATAGTGAGATCTTTCCTTCACTGTCACCTTAGGAAATAATCTTAAGATAATGGACACTAAGGTTACCAACAGTAACAAATACAACTGGGGGAACAGTCTACGATCCGATCTCACGCACAAGGGCAGAGTAACAAAGCTCAATCCCCTTGAAGGTTTCTCGACATGGTTAATCCGAGGTTTACCAACAAGTGACCCCAGGCTCCTCGACAATGGTTAATCCGAGGTTTACCGTTTGTAATACACACAAAATATTCTATCTTCCCCAATGAGACAGAATTGATTGTCTCAAAGGTTCAGACATGATCTCGTGATTGACTTCTTTAAGAGAAGCTTCCCAGATTATACAAATTACGATTGGGTTTATTTCCTACTGCAAGACTTGTCTACTTGTTTGTTTTACTACCTTGGAGAGTTAATTACTCCCGACTCCAAGATACTAGCCTAAGCTATGTTGGTGATAAGAGCCCTAGAAAATAAAAAGATTGCTAGATGGATTTTAATTAAGCGTTACTTTTAAGAGCTGTTTCTTAAGTCAATGGGTGTGGAAGTGAAACTCTGATGGTGTGAAAACTTGACTTCCAAAAACACTAAAAATGCACCTAAAAATGATAATCAGATCATTTCCTTTCAATGAAGTTCTAATTAAGGAAAAGTTGGAGAATGCAATCCTTTTAATGAACAATTCCTTCTTTAAACATTAAGAGAAATTGAAAGAAAATATTTTTGTCTTTTCAGCGATAACTCAAAAATGAAACAAACTATCAAAGCTCATAAAAAAATCCTTTCAATTTCAAAAACTTGAAGCTACAAAACAAGTTTTCTTCAAAAGAGATCTACAAAATTCTATGAAAAACACTCAAAACTATCAAACTAATTCTGAGACCTACAAATTTTAATAACCTATTTGAATAAAAGCCTTAAATTTTTTTGAAGAATGTTTTACTTAGTTATTCAGCAAACTAAGGATCTATTCGTTCAGAATAACAAACAGATCAAAAACACTCAATTATGCTTTTATAAAAAGTGAAATTCAAAAACCAATAACAAAGTTTCTTTTCGAAGATTTGCAAAGAAACATGCAATTCTATTTCTCAATAAAGGATGATTTCACAATTAGGCCAGATTCAGCAAAAGGCAAAAGACCAATGTAATCTCAAGTATTTTAAACAGTCAATGCTTCAAATCGCTACAAATACCAAGCGAAAGACAATCCAAAACGAAAAACTTCTAGAAAATCATCAAAACACCAATACTACTAAGATTCATTCACAGAAAGCTTTTGACAGAAAAAATCATCAATCTGGGAAAAAATAAAAAACTCTAAATCACAATAAAGATAAACTAAAGAAATAAATGCAATTTTTTTCAAAATTTTAACAGGGTCCGCAGGCTTGCAGAAGTAACAGGTGCGGTACCGCATTGTTTACTAAAGAAAAAATGCGAAACTGCCTGCACTGTGCAACGAAGGAAAAGTGCGGTCCCAGGAAAAAATAGAGAAAAACATAAAAGATCTCAAAATTTTCAAAAACAGAGAAAACCTAAGATACCCAGACAGATGTCTATCAATCGAAAACTAGGAAAAACGTTTCCTCAAATCAAAATAAAAGAGAACCAAAAACAACAAGTTCTTTCCCCAGCGGAGTCGCCAATTTGTTGGAGGATTAATCCGTCTTGCAGACAAGACCGATCTCCCTAGTACTAAAAGTATCTAGCAACAAACAGCCAAATAGACTAATCTTTCTCTAAGCATATACGATCTACGAAAAGCTCTATAGAGGTGCTAAGGACTTACCGTTTGTCCAGTGCTTGTTTGAAGTCGTTATTGTCCCTCGCACGCTTGAAGGAGTTTTCCTCTTAAACCTGCAGTCACAAACAAGCAAAATATTACATAGCACCCGTATAGAAATCATCATAAATCATGCTTATCATATTGATCAAGGAATCTATGAAATAAACCATTGATTGAAAGCTTATTGAGAAAAATGAGTATATTTGTATTAATTTCAAAAGAAGAAAATCCTTACAACCTGAGCCTTGATGTTGCACAGGACTTTCCAGGGTCTGAAGCAGGAATCTCCTTTACTTTGATAAGCTCTGCACTCCTCCAACCAAGACTAATAGATGTATGTAATCTCTCCTCACAAAAGTCTTAATCAACTGAGTCTGAATCTCAACAACAATTAACTTCAAATATTCTAAAGCTTCAACTCCCTTTGAGGCTACCCAATGCCTCTTTTTATAGTGGAAAAAAAGAGGTTTTCTGTTCCAAGTATGAAGGGATAGAATCCTCCTTCAAAGGGATAAGCTCCTCACATCAAGGGGTTAGCTCCATAAGGTAAGGGATTCATGCACCTCACAAGAGCAGTTCTGCCACCGCAAAATCCATTCTAGAAGCTTCCAGAATTTACTTTAATTGAGCTTTTTGGAATTTACTTGCGCCTTTTTAATCTTACAGGGGTCCGCACCTATAAAAAAGATAAAGTGCGTTCAGGTACGCAGGATAGCTGAACATTGGGTGCGGGACCGCAGGAAAGATAGCCAGAAAGTGCGATACCAAAGTTTAGGAGACTTTTAGGAACTTTTTCTAATTTTCAAGGCTTGACATGAGGAACTAATATGTTTAGACTTGAAAATGGAGAAGTATGAGTGATAATGAGCTCATACACATAACAAAATGTCAGGATGAAAATTTTTAGTGTAATAGAAGGTAAGTACTAGGGTAGTTGTGAGGAGTTTCTATGAAACCCACAAATACCCCCAACTCTGGTTTCGGCTCAAGATTATTCCTTGATTATTTTGAGACATGGAAGTAAACAGATGCTCCAAAAATCCTAAAGTGCGACACATCTGACTTCCTCCCCGAGAAAGCCTCCTCTAGTGTAATCATACCAAGAATTCGATGAGGACTCTGGTTCTACAAGTAGATTGTTGTGTTACATGCCTCTACCCACAAATGTAGTGGTAGGCCTTAGTCATGTAACATATCCCTCACAACTCCCACAATGTTACGGTTCTTCCTCTCAACCACCTCATTTTGCTATGGGTTGTGGGGTGTTTTCAACTCTTTTTGAATGCCTTCTTTCACATATAAATTCTTGAATTCATTCGAAACATACTCACCTCCATTATTTCTC
This sequence comes from Pinus albicaulis, assembly GCA_034641835.2. NCBI lineage: Eukaryota > Viridiplantae > Streptophyta > Pinopsida > Pinales > Pinaceae > Pinus > Pinus albicaulis. Next base: position 596,715,053 of record CM076582.1, on the reverse strand, counting down.
TTGAGAGCCTTCACCTTCTTGCTGGTTTCTTTCTCAACTAGTGCCCTGAATTCTACAAAATTGTTGTCGGTTTGGTTTGAGATTTCTTCCCTTTTCCCTTATTTCCCTTTCCAGCCAATGCAAATTTTTCTTCATCCTCACCCTTGTATGAAGTCCCATCTCTAGTGTTTCGCCTTATCTACTCTTGTACCAAATTGGACCATAATCATTCCCAATTCGATAATTTATCCCTCTCGTTCACCGAATCATGGTAGTTGTGCCAAATTTTGGGAAGGCCTAGAAGAGCTAGGATTTCAGGTGTAAGACTCGGAATAACCACAGTTGTGACTAAAAATGAAAACTGTGGTTATTCCGAGTCTTACACCTGAAAAACTACACCACAAAAACCTCCAATCTACCAGAGCTAGGATTACCAAGTCTTATTCTGCAACATTTATACCAACCCCACCAAGTTCATCACGAACTTGTGTGAATGAGCTTAGATATTGTGGAATAGTGGCATTCTTTTGCATGTTGATATTTCAAAGTTTATGCTTGAGTTTCAGCTTCATATGGTCACTAATATTAGCGAACAATTATGTGAGTGCTTTCCACATTGCGAAAGGAGTTTATTTCCCATGGATATTTGAGACAATGTGGTCTCGCACTCCCTCCAAGATTATTCTCCTCTCCTTGGATACATTTTTCTTCCACTGAGTTAGGTTATGTGCATAAGATGCTTGTGATTTTCCAATATCTGTCTTAACATATTCTAGCAATCCATTGTCATCCAATACCGCCTACATGTGATCCTTCCATGCAATAAAATTAGAGCTGCCTTCCAAGGCATACTCTAGTCTCAACCCATTGAAGTTCATCTTCCCAACTCTGTATAGATCCTGCTACACTGAACTAAAAATACGATCCTCCTGAGAAACAACATCGAAATTCTTGTTCTAATGTGAATGCTGCTATGATACCGTGTAGAAATTAGGGTGTAGAATTGAACTGCTTATCAAATTTTAATCTAAATCACAAGATACAATCCTACTCTACTGCTCTGTGGAATTCAATTCACAATTTAGAACATCAATCACAAACATGCAATGAGAAATAACGCACATGCACACAATATTCTTCTAGGGGAAATCAATCTGCTGAAAACTCCTTTTCTTGTTTGCATTAATCTGATGAATAGAGATGTATTACAATTGCTAGCTCAACCTGCAAGTGAATAACTTATCTCTCTGCTCACTCAGAAGCTCTGACCCAGACGTAGTCAGTTTCTACCTCTGCTTGAGCCCCTATTTCCTTACGCAATTCCCGAGGAAATTATGCCCCTATTATTTAGGAATTTCCTCCAAAATTCTTGCACAATTCCTAATGTTGATCATCTAACTTCATGCAACACCTGTACACTCAAGACTAGTCTACAAATGATGTTACACTGCCTTGGAATCTTCACCACAACCGGGGAACTCAAATTTTTTGCATGCACTAGCTATTTTGGGATGATTGATTAGTTAGTTGAATGATCATTGAGTTAGACTGATGTCCCACTGCACAACTGACCTTCCACTAGTTCCTACAACATTTAGAACTAGTTTAATTGAAAACAACTTGAAATAATTGACCTTGATTGCTACAAATTAGCAATCACACATGCTCAAATAAACTCTAACTCCTCTAACTTGAATTTATTGAGCTAAATGAGTGACAAGAGCCATGTCACCTCAGTTAATTGCATCCAAGTTGTCTGATGATGTGGAAATTCGAATTTTCTCAATTTGACCAAGGAAAAGTCAAACTGATACTTTCTTGCTACATTTTTCAACATTTCAGATCTCTCAATTATTGACTATATATAACCCTTGTGCTCTAGTGTAATCACCTATTACAGAACATAGCTCATGAAGAATACACAGCTATACTAATATAACTCCTTTCCTTTTTATAGTTTTTCCTCCTTAAGATTACCATGCGTAAACTTAGGGATTTATTGATAGTAATGTTTGACAATATCAAATATAAATTGATCCTCTTTGCGCAATTGAAATCCATGGGAAATTCGATGGTTTTGTCTGTGGATTTCACATTTTATTCACCTACATATTGTAATTCACCCTATATGTTTAGGAACTACGTTATAACATAGGTTACAGGCTCTCTAGGGCAAGTTATAATGTTATATGTCTATTTATTCATTTGCGTTACGAAGATCCTCTGCCTAGACCTCTGTCAAATTTCTTCAACACTTTCAGAACTTATCCAACTTCTCTAGAACCTATTTAAGCATCTCCAAAACCTTTCCAACTTCCTATGCAAGCATAAATACATCATCATAAGACTCGTCTTTCTAGATACCTTTGCATCCTCCTACAACTCTACTATTAATCTCCAAGAGTGTGGTATGATCCATGTTGACATAGTGTGACAAGATCACGATCGAGGTTGATATGGTGCCAAAATATCACGATCCAGGTCCACAGTAAGGCAAACACACTAGCCATAATGCCAACACAATGGGCCACGATTGTCATTGATGAAGGATCCACTCAAAATTTCATAGATGTAACTCTAGTGGCAAGGAGGTGTAGGGACCATCCGTATGACACCAATCATTGTTTTCAATCAAACTCAAGATAATAGAAACAAGTTACTAGATACATGAAACCATGCTAGTATTTATTCAACCCATAAGTAATGAAATTAAGTCTTGAAATTCAATCATAAGCAAATAAATATTTTCATTTTAAACTAATTATTTTCTATCACCATCCATTACGAAGATCACATAGTAATTAAAAACTCGTCAATAGTGGAAACACATACATATCAAAACATATACATAATAGTCCATAATTTACAATTCAACCCTTGTATCATTTACTTTTACAATCTAGTGATTATTTACACAACAATACACATGTAATAGAACTTTATGGAAACATGAGGTACCATTCACCAAGAGTGAATATTCGACCTCGACTTTGTTGCTTCTTGCACTCCCTTCTTGTTATCCACGTACAAGTGTGAAGGATGTTTCATCCTGATTGAATGTCGCTGACTCATTGGTTTACCTCCCAACCTACTCCTTGGGTACTCTTCTTCCCCATAGACCCCCAAGCTGTAATGGGGCTATAAAGTATAGTAAGAGTAATATACAATGGAGGAAATCACTCTTAGGTCAAGAATTCCCTCTCTAATAACCTCCACCTCACCAAATTCAATATAGGCTTCATAGACACTCACACTAGCATTATGTAATCCATCTAACAGTAGGGAAAACATTCCCCTCTCCCATAGATTTCTCCTTTTATAAGAGGTTTCATAGGTGGAATTTTTCACCTCATGCAAAAATAATTATTTCTATTAATGTAAAAGTTTGAGTAGTCACCCATCCATGTGTCAACCTCTCATCAAGACTTTCCTAAATTATTTACTTAAATTATTATTTAAAAATAATATTTTCCCTCACCCCAACATGACTCCCTATTTCTTCTCCCAATGGTCTCTTGATCCTCCTTTTATACTCCTTATTTTGTGTTCATTACTGAAGTCAACTGGTAGGTCTCAGGTTTGGTCCCCCAACTACACCCTATTTTATCTTAAATTGACTCTTAGATGGAGATTCTTGTGTTGGCTCTTGCCACATGGAGGTTCTCTCATGAAATTAAATTTATTATTCTTTATTTTCATTCACCACCATATTTTCTTAATGAGGTAAAATTATTTTAGGATTAATGTCTCTAATTAACTTGATGTCCCTTCCCCCCTTTGCTTATTAAAAAAATTACGTACTTTGGAGTTACTTTATATGCATCTTATCTACCTAATATTTTCCAAACGTGGGAAGGGTAGAGTTCTCAATTGGTCTAATTTTTTTATTTCTTCCTATTCTCCCTTTACCCCAAGGTTTATTCTTGTTTTAGATAACTTGGTTCTAAAGTCTCATTTACCACATTATGTGAATTAGTATGATTATAATATCTTAATTATATTTCAGTAGTTTTTTCTTGATGCCAAGGGTGCCAATTCGGTTGTGACCTTCAAGAACTTCCCCTTTAAAGTTCCAAGGGTGCCACACCAATCGATTTCCTCTTGATGCTAAGGGTGCCAAGTCGGTCGTGCCCTTTGAGAATTTCCTTCGAAATTCTAAGGGTGCCACACCAATCAATTTATTTTTTATGCCAAGGGTGCCAATTCGGTGGTGCCCTTCAAGAAATTCCCTTGAAGTTCCAAGGGTGCAACACTACTTTCCCTTCATGCATCTAGTGAATGCAAGGGGAAAAACTAAGTGCGGTGATGGAGACCACTATCCTCACCTATGTTGCCTTATATAGTGATTCTAATGGTGATAAGTATCAAGGAATTCACCTTGATGCACGCCCCCCTAGTAAAATCCACGTGAGTGGCCCAATCTAGGGTTTGTCCCCATGGAATTGTGATCTTCAAGACAAAGTTATCCCAACACCTTTCATCCCAATTCACAACAAGAGTGCCAGCAGGTGAAATCAGGGACACTATCCCACCCTCCCACGAAGTTCCATCTATCTATACAACCCTATCACCCATGTGTGATTCGTTTGACCAAGAAACTAACCTATGCCTCAACCCCTATCATGTCACTATAATTCACAACAAATTTTTAAATTGAATTTTTTTTTTTGTTGTTGTTGTTGTTGCTGAAATAGTATGTAATTCAAACCAAACCAAAGGTTGCCAACTAATCACTTGCAAGTGCATTTGGGTGGTCTCCTGCCACACTCATTAATAATCAGTAATATTTGATTCATAATATTAGTCACAAATATAATTTTGTATGCTATATCATCATCATGACATAATCATCAACATATTTGTAACTGTGAACAAGAACTAATGTAAACAAACACATAATGAATCTGTCACGTGAATAGAAGTAGTCATAAAACTTGTGCATCACAAATATTATCAGCATAACATCAAAGTGGAAAAAACAATTATTATCACATCCACTCATAGTAAGAGTCAAATATTTGTATCCTCAACTTGAGCTTCTCAAATAATAATGTATCAAGGCTAATGTCATATAAGGGTAAGTCAACCAGAGTGGCACTGCATACACCATTTCTTGACAATAGAATCTGTCATGAAGTCCTTAGAATAAGAAAGGAAAACGGTGGCACATCTCTTCGATGTCCTCCCAAGTGGCTGAATTAGGACTAAAATTATCCCATTGGATTTAACTTGGTCCACCAATCGTCGTCTAAGCTACAAAGTTCGTTGGTCCAATATGCGAAATGGTTCATTCATCACCGTGCCCTCGTCTGAGAGCCGAAAATGTCCCAAGTCAATAATATGTGAAGGATTTGTAATATAACGACGTAATACAGACACATGGAACACATCATGCATACGTGCTAGTGATGTAGGTAAAGCAAGCCTATGTGCCATCGACCCTTTGCTTTCTATGATTTCAAAAGGTCTCGTAAACCGTAGAGATAATGTTGCTCCCTTCATTGACCTTATGGAGCTATTTTGGGGTCTTACTCTAAAAAAAACCCTATCTCTCACTTCAGAACTTTGATCCATATGGTGAGCATTGGCATAGATTTTACATAGATTGTGTTCTTCTTTAAGACTCCCCTTAATCATGATAATGTGTTCCTTCATATTTTGTACTACTTCTGGTCCTATTAATACTTTTCCCTCTAATCGATCTCAATTGAGAAGCGTTCTGCAAGGTCTTCCATACAAGAACTCAAATAGTGTCATCTTGATGGAACTCTGACAACTGTTATTGTATGCAAATTCCACTAGTGGTAAAAATTTCTCCTATCATTTTTTTTGGTTCATCACATACATTCGTAGCATGTCCTTGAGGATTGTTTTAGCCCTCTCTATTTGACCATCTTTCTCAGGGTGATAAGCAGTGTTGAAGTTTAGTTGGGTTCCCAAGGATCCTTGGAAACTGGTCCAAAACCTTTCAATAAACACTACTCCCTTATCTAATATAATCTTCCTTGGTACTCCATCTAATCTTAAAATCTCATAAGTAAAAAAACTCTTTCTATCTCTCGTGCCTTATATGTAGTCTTAGGTAGTATAAAATGGGCGCCTTTGGTAAACGTGTCTACCACTACAAATAGGGCTTCTTGTTTTCTGGTGCTCATTGGTAGTCCCATGATGAAATCCATTGATATAACTTCCCATTTAGACTCTGGTATCTCATGGGGTTACAATAACCATGTTAGATGTCCGAGTTCAACTTTTACTCACTGACACTCTAAACATTTTGCTAATTTTTTTATAATTTACTTCTTCATCCCCTTCCAAAAGAAGAGTGATTCCAGGTTTTCACTCATCCTCTTAACACCAGGGTGTGCCATGTATATCACTTGATGTGCTTTGCTCAAGATTAATTGATATATATCTTCATTAGATGACACATATATCCTCCTATGGAATCGTAGCAGTGCATCACCATCTAGGGAGTACCCTTCATACTTTGGGATCATCATTTCATCCTCCCTTACACTCTTTCGAACTTCCTGGTACCAGGTGTCTTCAACTTGAAAATCGAGTAACTTCCCCCTAAGGTTCTTCTTTAAGGGAATCACCGAAAATATTTGAGGTCTCCTACTTAAAGGATTTGCCACCCTGTTTATTATTCCATTTATGTAAGTAATATCAAAATCATATTCAATTTTTAATTCTGACCACCTTTGCCATCTGGAATTTAAATGGTATTGGGTAAATATGTGTTATAGCCCACATTGATCAGTCCTTAGTTCAAACTTCCTTCATAGTAGGTAGTGTCTCCAAATATTTAGGGCACAAAAGATAGCTGCCATTTCTAGATCATGCGTTGTGTAGTTCTCCTCGCGGGTTCTAAGTTTTTTTAAGCATGCACTATTACACTTCCTTCTTGCATCAATACATAGTCAAGTCCTTCCTTGGAGGCATCAGTGCACACCAAAAATTCTTTCTCCATATCTAGTAATTATAGGATTGGCACCTTTGGAACGCCTCTTCACATTTTTTAGTCCACACGAAATTTTTATTCTTTCTTTGGATTTTAGTAATGGGGGTTTCTATCTTCGAAAACCATTCAAAAAATTTGCAATAATACTCAACCATGCCCATGAAGCTACGTATTTCATGAACATTTTGTTAGAAATTGAGAGGTTTTTAATCTTGTCATTAGATTTCCATTTCATGATAATTACTTGTGAGTATGTTAGCATTTCTATTATTATGCTTTCTTTCTTCATCAACAAATTACCATAAAACATGAAGATCACATAAGATAATAGAACACAAGATATAGGCTCCAAACTAGGGCAAAACCTGTCCAAAGGGAAAACCCATAAAATTATCTTCTTATAGAATTAGATCAAATGAGAAATCCCAAGACCCATAACCACAAAAACATCCACCTCTAGATGCCAATTCAAGCCTTCCTTCTTTCCAGTAGATCCATTAACAAAAGACCAACAAACAAGAGATGTACCAAGGAAAATATCCCACAAACCCCAGTTCATGAAGAACTTCTTCCTTTCAGACTTCACACCTCATTATATATTTTATGCGATATTTTAGACCATAAATCATCAAGTGTGTGCGTAAACATGTGAATAAACATATAGTTTAGAGGAGGTGTGAATAAACATGTCCATTGGGGCAAGGCCGACTTGACATGTAGGCCGAATTGGCACCTAGAGGGGTTTTTGTCCCAAAATTACATTTTATTATTATTATTATTATTATTTTTTAAATTTTTTTACAATAGGTCCAAAGTAGGATTATGATTCTTTGACTCAAAACCGAGAAGCATGAAGAACATGCTTGTCTAGAAAAATAATAATATATATATTTTTTCTTTTCTTTTACTTTTTACATAAAATACATAAAGGTACAAATTATGAAGACCAAAACTAGTTACATTCTTGAGCATTCCCTCTTAACTAGGGAGGTATTCATAATTGTACACTTGGTACATGGATACTCTCAAACTAAGATATTCTCATAAGAAGAGTTGGATTGATAAGCCATCTTTGAGCATCAACATCATGACCAACATTGTCAACATAATAAGGCGTTTGTTGGGTGTGTGTTATATTCTTTCCACGACTAGCTCCAACCCTATATTAGGTGGATGGACCTGCCTATGGTTTTGTGCATGGGTTTTCACATGTTTTTGGGTATGATGGTTTTCTTCCCATGGTATTTTGTAGATCCAGTCAAGGGAACTACGGTTATGTTCTAAGCCATTGTTAATGGATTGGGTTTATGAATTCTTCGACATGTATATATATGTGTTATAACATTGAAAGGAATATAATGAAAAATCAAGCTAGTAGTCCTGGCTTTGGGATCCAGGGGAAAATCTATGTGTATATATGTTTTTATGTTTTATTCTCTCACTATTGTTTATTTTCTATTTTAAGAGTTTGTTTGTAGATAATTTTTGTACAGGTTTAAAACCTACATTTGGTTTCAGAGCTGTTTTGGCTTCAAGGGGACGCCTTTGCTGCTGAGAGGTTTTTTACTCAGGCTTGTGGTAGACCCTATTCAGTGGGAGATATTTCGGTGAAAGAAGATGGAGACCAATGGAAAGATAGAGATCGAGAAATTTGATGGTCATAGTTTTGAGTTGTGGAAGTTGAAGATGGAGGACCTGTTGGTGGATAAAGATCAATGGATCGCGGTAGATCTAGGTACTAAACCAATGGCAATGTTAGATGAAGAATGGGTGAAGATGGATCAGAAGGCAAAGAGAACAATACGATTGTGTGTCTAAGATTTGGTATTGTTGAATGTATATGGGGAAGCTACGACGAATAATTTGTGGGACAAGTTAGGGACTTTGTACCAATCTAAGTCTCTAGTGAATAAATTGTTCCTACGGAAAAAGCTGTATAACCTGAGGATGAAGGATGGAGACTCAGTGACAAAGCATATGAATGCCTTCAATACTATGGTAAGTCAATTGTTATTTATTGATATTAAAATCTCATATGAAGATAAGTGCATCGGTTTTCTGTGTTCTCTACTAGATTTGTGGGATAGTCTGGTTGTTGCAATAGGTAACAATAAAAATAATTAAAATTTGATGAAATTGTCTCAGCCTTTTTATCGAAGGAAATGAGACAGAAATATATGGAGGGCCAGAATGGAGATGCCTTGTCTATACTAGGAAGGTCCCAAAACAGATACAAAAATAAGTTCTCGAGTGGGATATCTAAATCTAGAGGGAGACAAAAATATCCTAGAAAGCCTGTAAAGGTTTGCTGGAAATGCGAAAAGGAAGGGCACTTCAAAAAGGACTGCGGATCTAAATATCCCGAGAAAGGAAAGGGATCTAATGATTCTCCATCTGCAGAGGTGAAAACCACCTCAGATGAAGGTGGGGATGTGTATTTGGCTTCTTCTTCAAATACACATTTAGATCATGAGGAATGGTTGATTGACTCGGGTGCATCCTTTCACTTCACTCCCCATAGGGAGTGGTTCTACGAGTATGAGAAATATGATGGTGGCGATGACTTCCTAGGCAATGAAAGGTAGCCCATAATCTTTGGATGCATAAATTTCAAGTTGAAGCTACAAGGTGGAAGGATTAGAACACTTCCTGGTGTTCTACATATTCCTGCATTGGCCAGAAATATGATTTCTGCAATCAAGATGGATGATGTAGGTGTAAAAACAATGTTTGAGAAAGATACCTGTAAGATGGTTTGGGGAGCACTGGTCTTGATGCGGGGAGTTTGGATTGGAACTTTGTACAAGCTTCTGGGTAGCATTATTATTAAAGGGTGCAACAGTTCCGTGGTTCCTGAAAGTGGAGCAAAAAGCTAGTGGTATCTAGAGAAAAGACCATGCTATGGCATCAAAGACTTCGACATATTGGAGAGAAGGGCCTTCAGATACTACATGGTAGTGGTATAGTATAAGGTATGTCTAATTTCTCTTTGGATTTCGATTTTTGTGAACATTGTGTATATGGGAAGAAATATCGGGTGAGTTTCCCTTCTCGTGCTAAGAGGGTGAATAAGATATTAGAGCTTGTGCACAGTGATGTGTTTGGACTTGTGTCAGTTCCATCACTGGGTAATTCTATGTACTCTGTTTCGCTTATAGATGATTTCTCAAGGAATACATGGATATATTTCCTAAGGAAGAAATCTGAAGTCTTTGACATATTTAAAGAATTTAAGGCTCTGGTAGAAAACTAGACATATAAGAAGATAAACGTGTTGAGGACAGATAACGGTGGATAGTTCTACAAGAAGGAATTTGGAGATTTATGTAGGAAGTGTGGTATAGCATGACAGGAAACTATTCCATACACACTTCAACAAAATGAAGTTGCAGAAAGAATGAATAGGACATTGATGGAAAAGGCGAGAAGCATGCTCAGTCGTACCGGGTTAGGACAAGAATTATGGGTAGAGGTAGTGGAGACTGCATGCTACCTCGTTAACAAATCACCTTCATCAAGATCACCTTCATCAACGTTGGAGGATAATACTCCACATGAGGTATGGACTGGTAAGAAACCCTCTCTTTCACATATGAGGGTATTTGGATGCAATGCATATGTACATGTTCCAAATGAGAAAAGGACCAAGTTGGATAATAAATATGAAAGGTGCATCTTTATTGGGTATAAGGATGGTTTAAAAGGTTATAAGCTCTGGAACCTAGAAACAAGGAAGGTTATGTACAACCGAGATGTGGTGTCTAGAGAGGTGAAAGATGTTGTTAAACATGAAGTCCTACTAAAGGAACCTGATAAGATAAAGTTTGAGCTAAAGGAGGAAGAATCAAACTCTACAACATAACAAGATTCAGAAGAGGAAAAGCCACAAACTTCAGCTATGAGAAGATCAGTTTGAGAAAGAAGGCAACCAAAAAGGTATAGTCAATCTGCTTTTTGTTCAATTTTTTCTTTATCTATCATTGATGATGATCCCATAAATGCCAAGGAGGTAATGGATTCAGAGGATGGAAAACTCTGGAAGGAGGCCATGGTTGATGAAATGGCATCCTTGCACAAAAATGAGGCATGGGATCTAGTGGAGTTTCTGGCTGAAAGGAAGCCCATTGGGAGCAAATGGGTGTTTAAGAAGAAGATGATTGCAGAAGTAAAGGTGGAGAAATACAAAGCTCAATAGGTGGCAAAAGGTTTTTCCCAGGTGCTGATAATTTATTTTGGTGATATTTTTTCTCTTGTTGCCAAGGTAACTTCTATTAGTTTACTTTTATATGTTGCCGTTGCATTTTATTTTGAGGTAGAACAGATGGATGTGAAGACAAAATTTCTTCATGGGGATCTAGAAGAGGAGTTCTATATGAATCATCTTGAAGCCTTTGTGGTGAAGGGTAAGAAATAACTAGTATGCGGGTTAAAAAAGTCTTTGTATGGTTAAAACAGTCACCAAGGATGTGGTATCAAAAATTTGATACATTATACGGAGACTTGGCTTCAACAAAAGCAAAGAGGACCACTCTGTTTATTTTAAATTAATTGGTGACCGTGTTATTTATTTGGTCTTGTATGTGGATGATATGATGATGGTTGGAAATGATAAAGAAATTATTCAAGATTTGAAGACCCAATTGTTCTCCAAATTCGACATGAGGAATCTTGTTGCTGCAAACTATATTTTGGGCATGGAAATTAAACGAGATCAGGCAAAGAGGAAGCTCTGGTTAAACCAGAAGAAGTATGTCGAGACAAATTTGCAGAGGTTAAATATGCAGGATAGTAAACTGGTGAAGGTTTCTATTCTTGTAGGTGTAAATTTATTTGTTGAAGAGTGTCCCAAGACACAAGAAGAAGAAGATGACATGTCCTTTGTTCCATATGCAAGTGCAACGGGTAGCCTGATGTATGAAATGGTATGTGCTAGACTAGACATTACACATGAAGTGGGAGTATTGAGCAGGTTTATATCAAAATCAGGGAAGGAACATTGGACAACAGTGAAGAGGGTTTTCATATATTTGCATGGCACTAGTGATTATGGTTTATGCTACCAAGGAAGACAAGGATTGGACAGAGTTTTGGACATTCGTGGCTTTTTTGATGCAGACTGGGTCAGAGATTTGGATCAAAGAAGATCTACAAGTGGGTATGTGTTTAGCCTATTTGGAGGTGCAGTCAGTTGGATGAGTAAAAGATAGTCTTTAGTGGCTCTTTCAACTACAGAGGCAGAATACATGGCAGCGACTCATGCAAGCAAGGAAGCATTTTGGTTGGAGATATTGTGTTCAAGTATGGGGTTGGTGCAGCGAGCTATAAGGATAGACTGTGATAGCCAAAGTGAAATTTTCTTGGCTAATAACCCTGCTTATCATTCAAATACAAATCACATTGATGTTCATTATCACTTTGTGAGAGATATGGTCGAGGATAAAAAGGTGTTGCTGGTAAAGGTGGACACTTTGAAGAATGTTGCAGATGCATTGACGAAGTATGTGAGCACTGAGAAGTTATCTTGGTGTAGAGAAACGATGGGTGTTGCAGGGTTAGACCAATGACTAAGCTATCCAGTGGAAAGAAAACAACAAGTGGGAGAATGCTGGGTGTGTGTTATATTCTTTCTGCGACTAGCTCCAGGCCTATATTAGGTGGGCGAACCTGCCTATGGTTTTGTGCGTGGGTTTTCACATGGTTTTGGGCATGATTATTTTCTACCCATGGTATTTTGTAGATCCAGTCAAGGGAACTATAGTTATGTGCTAATCCAGGGTTAATGGATTGGGGTTTATGAGTGCTTTGACATGTATATATATGTGCTGTAACATTGAAAGGAATATAATGAAAAATCAAGCTGGTAGTCCTGATTTTAGGATCCAGGGGAAATATTTGTGTATATCTATTTTTATGTTTTATGCTCTCGCTATTGTTTATTTTCTATTTTAAGAGTTCGTTTGCAGATAATTTCTGTACAAGGTTAAAACCTACAACGTTTAACTAACAAGCTCTATTTATATTAGAGCATACTGGCTGGGAGGCTTTACATGAGACACCCCATTACCTATTAAGGCACTTACCCCATCTGAATATTCACTAAGTATGCCCTTTTAGGACTATTATTATCTTGGATTACCCATCCTCAAAGAATTCTAGTCCTCTTCGACCACTTTTATCTTGGATACCTATCCAATCCTCAAAGAGTGTTGGTCCACTTCCTATATTGGATTCTTTATCCTCAAGGAGTATCAATTTTAGATGCTTATCCAATCCTTCAGACTCCATTCTCCCTCCATGGCCTTCACTAGACATATGGTTGTTAGTCGTGGCATAGTGCATGACACATGAAGGAGAGAATATAACGTCCATCTCACTCTCAATCAGAGAGGAGATCCTCATTCCCTCTTGATCAAGGAACATATCCTTGCTACTTTTATTTAAGGAGACTTCTTACTTCCTCTAAAGCATAGAGGAGGTTCCTTCCTTTTAATTGGGAAGTCATAACCACAAATTATTTTAGCGTGTTTTCATCAATATAACAGCTACTAGTCCTTCACGAAGATCTTCAAGTAGCTATATGGTTCCTCCTTTTCTTCGCATCTCATCAAATTGAGCTTTTATCTTCCTGGAACCAATATGACAGGATTCGGGCCATCAACATCTCATATCACTTTCGTCTAGTCATCATCAACAAAGGAATTATATTGATCCAATCAAGGTAGAGCTAATCATAGCTCCCTCCAATCATGAAAGTGATCATCAAAACATCGGGTTATCCTTTTGTACTGCTACCTTTAATTCCCAAGATGATGTAGATATCTTGAATATGTAATCCTTCAAGGATTACCAAAATCATCCACTCAATCCATGTATTCTTTGAATCGAGTCCTTGCAATTATGAATTTCTGCAACATTCTTTTAAGTAGCAAAACCATATACGGACAATAAACAATATAAAAACATATATATCATGATGGCCTTTTTTCAAATTTTGCTTATTTGTTTACTTTGATATCGACATCCTTTTTCATGGTCCTTTTTTTGTATTCTGCAAAGAAAAACTTTCTCCATACTTTCACTTTTCAATCAAAGTGCCCATGGAACGAACTAATCAACAATCTATGATATCTTCTTCTTTAGAGTTGTCATTTTCAACTCTTTCTTTCTTTAGGAGACCATATCTAATGTTGATCAATTTCGTTGAACAAACTTTCCTTCGATTCTCTTCACATGCTTTTGTGATATGGCTTACCAGGGAGGCAAGTCATATCCTATGGAGACCATCAATATTAGATTTGCCAAATTATAACATCCTCTAGTTAGAGTACCACTTGCTCCTTTTGAAGTCAATATTCATTTGCATGTTGTATCTTCATATTGCAACAAGGTTCTGCTTCATCTTTCAATCATCAATCTGTTTTGGAATGAACTCATCAGCTGGAAGCTTCAACATTATGTTAATCAAGGTCCTTATAATTCCATCTTTCCATCATGCTCATCATCATCAAGCATGAGTATTTCTTTTCTTTGATCTTACATCCTTATCATCTTCCTCCCTTTATTATGTACCTGCAATTTTCATTAGCAAGTACAACCAAGAAAAATATACAAAGACAAGAGCTTTATCTCAATTTTGTCAACTTATGGTTTCCATGGTATCTTATAGGGTGTAATTCCAAGGTTCTAATTGTAAACCCTATATTTCTTGATCTAACCCTTATTAGTGTTTTTACTTTCCACAGAAGCATCAGCCCTAGGGTTTTGACTTTCAATTCCTAAGGTTTATTCAATTCAACCCTTTCTAGGGTTTTACCACATACCCTATACTATCCTTAGATCTACAAACCCTAGATGTCAAGAGTTAAGGTTTCCTTAGAGGGAACAACTAGTTAGGGTTAAGGCTTTTACTCCTAGGGTTAAATTTAATCAACTAGGGTTTAGTAACCCTAAGTATAAATAGTCTTTAAGACTATGCATATCTTCAAACCCTAACAACTTTATGAAAACCTATCATAAAGGAATTGGGAAACCCTAACTACAAAAAACTTAAACATTCAATAGACATACCTCAAGTGCACAAATTACGTACCACTGTTCCAACATACAGGTCAATTGGTGCCAAGGATCCAGGCTCAAAAAATTTATTCAATTTGGTTGTCACTTCCTCAGGCTCGATCACTGGGCAGTTATCGCTCTCCGCTCAAATGTTGCCATCCTAGTTAATAATAGTTGTTGTAGAAAGCCAATTTCCCTACGCGACTTTGCACATGATATGGTCATTGACGTAAGCCTACCACGACATCTTCATTTCATGTCGAAGTTGTCTACCGACCACGCGAAATCGCCCGGACGACAAAAATTTGCCGGAATCTGGTGAACTAAAATTCGAAAAATCATGTGCTTGGAGTGTTTAGAATCCATTTTTGATGCTGGAAATGGATTCAACACTACAAAAAACCTTAGGGCACTCAACATATTAAATTTTAACAACTGTAAACAAGATTATGGGCAAATCTTTGCCGGATTTTCTAAAAATCATTGCCAGATTCTAGGTGAAAACACATGCTTTTTAGACTATGCGTTTCATGTCGACTTCCTTACATGAATTCACTATCGTTTTCTTCGCAAGTCAGAGACTCATTGTCCATATATAAGTCATTTCTCATAGGTTATATTTTAACTGCTAACCATTGTCATAATAGATTTTGTCATATGTGACTTGTCAAGGATAATCATTGTCCATAGAACTAGATGTAAGTGTGATTACACATAAGCGAACCATGTCATAAGATATATGTAATCCATTCTTGAGCTTTCACTGAATTCAATCTTTAGATATGATCCAAACACATGATTCATTAATACCGAACCACCATCGATCTCTGTAATACACAGTGCCGCCATTGTAATGATCCATAGAACGGTATGTGTTATTATTGTATATCTGAGCCACAATAATAAATTGCAATCCGAAATCTTGTCAAAAATGTACATTACAGAGATATGAGTTACCAAGCTCCGACATTTTCTTCGAGTTGCGAGCCTCCAAGTCATAAACATGTTATATTGAGGTTATTTGACACAAATGAAATTTCGTCAAACAAGTTATAGATTTGAGCCATCAATGATCTATATTTGATTCATAGTGTCACCAAGAAAAATGGAATGTGATCTTAAATATCATCGTGCCACTGTTCAACGCTATTGTTGATGTTCGAGAAGCTGGACATCATTATTGGAAAGGATCGCATGAGCGGTATGGATGTAGATTCTCTTCCGAACCAGAGGGTGGTTCATAAGCTTACGCAGCGTGGCATATTCTTTTTCAGCCAAGTCATCTACTACTAGTCTATTGGGGCTCCGGTTCTCAAATATGCTTCCATGTTGGGTTTAAATGGTGTTGATGCGATATCATGGTCCGAATATGTACTAAAGATCAAGGCAGCTGGCCTCTTTTATAACCCTCAGGGTGACAGAATTACATGGGATGGAGTTCTTATCAGCGGGGTGGTTGTTGTCAAGGATACATATCTCTCACTCTTATCATGTGTCATTCAAGTTGATGCGTCTCCTGAGTTATGGCCTTTTTGGCATCGTCGCATCCCCACTAAAATATTATTATTTGGGTGGCTGGTATGGAAAAAGAGGATTCTCACCTTGGATTTGCTTATGCATCGTGGCTTTCAAGGCCCTGGTTGGTGTGCCCTCTGTAGAAATCATGAAGAATCAATGAATCATATTTTTTTCTTATGCCCGGTGGCTGTTCAGATTTGGAACCTGTTTACCCCACGTTTTTTTGATTCCACATGGTTTCCAACTGACTTTATGGATGGTGCGAACAGATGGGACAAGATTAGAGGCAAATTTCAATCTTTACCTTTCTTCATTATTTGGGAAATTTGGATGTTTTGCAACAGAGTTATATTTGAAGGTGGCAGTTTTTCTATTCATGCCATTCACAGTGCCATAATGAAATGGATTTTCCATCGCGAGGTGTTTATCAATCCAATTGTGGATGAATCTATTAGGTTGAGACCCCATATCATCGTTGTGCCAACAATATTCTTTGATGGGGCTTGCTAGGACGGGATGATGGGTTGTGGGGCATGGATAAAAGTATCCCACTCTGAAAGATTTCACATCTGTTGGAACGCTAGACCGGGTTCCAACACAATGGCTGAGCTCTTGGCTCGTTGGTGTGGCCTGTATGTAGCATATAATCTTGGGATTAAGATTACTTGTATTTATGGAGACTATAAGGTCATTATTGGGGCAGTTAATGGTGCCCATTCTCTATCGGCTCCATCTTCTCTGGGCTGGATGTTGAGAACCAAAGATCTATGGGCTAAAACGAATCATCCTTCGATTGCCCACGTATGCAGAGAATTAAACACCAGAGCTGATAGACTATCTAAGAAAGGCCTCTGTATGGAATTTGGTATCATGAATGTGTTACAATATCGGAACAATGTCCATATATGGGCCACGAACATCCCCATTCCTTGACAGGCTGTATCAAAGCTGGAATTCTTTGGGGTTTTGAAAGCAAGTTGGTTACCTACACACGTTTTTCTACATGCGGTTGGACAAGCTTGTTTTTCTATATTTTCCTACGACCTGCTATCTCAAGAGAGTTTGCTTATGTTGTCATCTGGTTAGATTTTTGATGCTTTGTTTTGTTATTAATGTATGGACAATGCTACTTCTGTTATCCGTTGCATGGTACCACCTCAAGCGAGCCTGATACCTTTTCGAGCGAGCCTGCTATTATCATTGATGAAGAATTCTTGATGTTGTTGTTTGGTCATCCGATCTCCTCAAGCGAGCCTGTCTTATTCTGATGATGGGGAAGCTGCGATCAAGCGAGCCTGATTTATATTCCTGTATTCTCCTCAATATGATCCTACAGGTGGTTTGACTGGTTCAGGTATTCGTATCAATGATACCATAGAGGTCTATTGTAATTTTGATTCTCTGCAAATGTTATAAATTTTTGCAGGGATATTTGATGTTTGACAGATACGATTCTGATAATTATGTATGGATTGGTATAATTCCCTCCGGATTTGTATATGTCACAGTATTTGGAATTTTTCTTTCTTAGAAAGCACTTTCTTATATACTGCGGCATTGATGATATGGATTTCTCGCTGCTTACAGCTGAGAATGTAATGTTTGAATTATGTACTGTTATTAATATACAACGTTATTTTTCTTTCTGAAAAAAAAAAAAAAAATGTTGACTTTATCATTCTCCAACTTTGGTTTAAGTCGATTTCATCATAATATTTCTTAAGAATACTTCACAATCCAATCATAGATAAAATTCCCTTCTAGTGAATTACAATCGAATCCTCCATAGATCATTGTATCATATTATTTTTGCACTGCATATTATTTTGCTATATCGAACGTTAGGCCAATGTGGGCCCAATCAATGAACCAATAAGACCGTTGTACACCTGTGTGAGCCATATATAAGAAAAATATGATAGCTGCTATATTATGTGTTAGCCAGAATCACGATGGGATGATGTTGCTGGACATTTAATGGAGCCACAAAACCATTGCAAATTTAATCGAATTACATGGATGTAATGGGTTGGCTATATTATAGCACAATAAAGATTTGAGCGTCTGTCATATATACTTGTCACCAAAAAAAATGCTACAGGGAAATATGATAAAAAAATATTGCAATCTATCCCATAGGATCTCAAAAAATTACAGCAAGCCTCTCACAGAACCAATGTGATATGAGCCATATCTTGAAGTGTGAACCAAGGGAGGACCATAGATATATATTTTCCATACGAACGATATTGTAAATCACTATGAAAGCATACTTCACAGGGTCAAATCTCTTGAGTAGGGTTTCCACAGAGTCATCAATAGGTATCGCAATAGATAGTGATCTTCAACCTTCGGCTTCCAACCGCCTTAAATCTGATACCATGTTGGAAATCCAGATATTTTTAATCTTATTATTAGATTTCCATTTCATGATAATTACTCGTGGGCCTGATAGGATTTATATTACTATATTTTCTTTCTTCATCAAGAAATTACCCATTAAACATGAACTTCACAAAAGACAATAGAACACAATATATAGACTCCAAGCGAGGGCAAAACCCCTCTAAGGGGAAAACCCATAAAATTCTCTTCCTATAGAATCATATGAAATGAGATATCCAAGACCCATAAACACAAAAACTTCCACCTCCAGATGCCAAATCAAGCCTTCCTTCTTTCCAGCAAATCCATTAATAAAAGGCTAGCAAACAAGAGATGTACCAAGGCATTTTCCCCACAAAACCTATCTCAAGAAGAAATTTTTTCTTTCAGACTTCGACCCTCCACTTCATTTTGTCTTTTCTGCCATATTTCAGACCATAAATCATCAAGTGTAATGTGTGCCCAAATGAGCTTCATCTCCCCTCTATTTATATAGTTTAGAGGGGGCATGAATAGACATGTAAATTGGGGTAAGGAAAACTTGAATTGCAGGCCGACTTGGCACCTAGAGGGGTTTCTGTCCCAAAATTGCATTTTAAAATTTTCTTTTTCTTTTTCTTTTACAATAGGTCCAAAATAGGACTATGACTATTTGACTCAAAACCTAGAAGCATGAAGAACATGCTTGTCTAGAATAATAATAATAATAATAATAATAATAATATATATATATATATATATATATATATATATATATATATATATATATTATATATATATATATATATTTCTTTTTCTTTTATACATATAAAATACATAATGGTATAGATTATAAAGACTAAAACTAGTTACATTCTCCAACACATTGGTTGGTGTTGGCCATTCCATGATGGCCTCAATCGTTTTTGGGTCTACCGCAATACCCTACCTAGAGATAATGTGCCCAAGATACTGGATATTGGATTGGAAAAGGAACACTTTGACAACTTCCAATTCAACTAGTTCTCTATAATACACTACAAAACTAGCCTCAAGTGTTCGTCATGCTCCTCTAGGGTCTTTGAGTAGATCAAAATAGCATTAATAAAGACTTGTACAAACTTGTCTAAGTATTCTCGAAATATTTCATTCATGAAACTCATGAAAACCCCTAGGTAATTTGTCAGACCAAAGGGTAATACTACAAATTCATAATGCCCAAATCTTATCTTAAAGGTTGTCTTTGGGATTTGTTCTTCCTTGATTCTGAACTGATGATAACTTGATCTCATATCTATCTTTAAAAACGAAATTTCTCTCTCATTTGGTCGAATAAGTCACCTATCATTGGTAGAGGATATTGATTTTTGATCAACACCTTGTTCAATTGATGATAGTCAATGAACAATCACCAAGACCCATCCTTCTTTTTAACAAAAAATATAGGGGCTCCCCACGAGGATATACTGGGTCATATGAAACCCAAGTCCAATAATTCTTTTAATTGGATTTGCAACTCCTTTAACTCTAGGGTTGACATGTGATATGGCGCCTTTGGAATAGGTTTTGTGCCTAGTTTAAGGTCAATGGTGAAATCAATTTTCCTTTTGGGGGTATCCTAGGCAATTATTTGGGATTAACACCCTTAAATTCAACAAGAATAAGATTTTTATCAAGATTTACAGAGTCACCTTTATCATTTAAAGTTTTCGTTGTGAACATTTGACATCCTCTTCCTCTATATTTAATTAGTTTCATTAATGGGATGAACCTTAGGGACACCCCTCAGTTCTTAGCCCTCAAGGACTTTCTTTGTCTGTCATCATCTGTGAAAATAAATATCTTGTCCTTGTAGTCTGGAATTGCGTCATGCAGTTCCAACCAATCTATTCCTATGACTACATCATAGCATCCTAATATTGTAGAATATAAGGATACCCTGGTTTTACATACTCCCAAATCCACCACACAATCCCTTACCATCTTTCCTACTTTTCTTTTCATATCGCATGCCATTTCTAGATGCCTAAAATCATGTTGTTTAATTTCTTCATGTTTAATTTTTGATAACACTTTTAGATAAATAAAAGAATCAGTAGCTTCTAGATCTTTTAAAATGACAAAACTCGTACCATTAATATTACTTGACATCTCCATCATAGTGGACTAGTGTTCAACTTGGAGGTTGTTTACCGTCGCATGGATGCAGTGAGATTTTCCCATATCCCCTACCATGGTTGATGTTCAGGTTGAGTTTTCATTAACTGTCTTCTGATGGAAATCCCTCTCATAGTGTGGATCCCCACAAATCTAACACCCCTTATTAGGAGTTTGGCTCCTACTACCGACTGAACTAGGAGTTGCTCTGGAATTCTGTTGGTAAGAGCCAGAGTGTTGTGGTTGATGTTATGATGGCATGGTACAATGTTGTTTTATAGGGTGGTTTTGTGGTGGTTGATGATTTCGCATAGATACCATGTGTGATTTCTAAACTAGATGCCTATATTGTGTTCTTTGGTTTTTTGTTGACTGGGTTTGATGACTGTGCATCAGTTCCCTCTGAAAGTGTCTATGATTCATATTGTTTCCAAAGGACACTCCTGACCCTGCAGTTTTTGGTGGCATACTGTTGAAGTTTGAAACAAGAAACAATGAAATTGGCATCCAGAAACAACATTCAGCACCCACGCCTAGAGCATTAAGCACTTGGTTGCATTAAGCACCTACACTAGGGTGGGGCCCACAGGGTTATTTTTGGGTGCATGTCTATTTTTGTTATCCCTTAATTAATATGGACATTAAACTATAATCTATTCTCAATGTTGACTTGAATCAATTAACTAAAAGTGATAAATTCAGTTAGCTAGTGGATTTAGAGTTAGAGGTAGTTGGTGGGACATGCAGAGTAATTCTAGTTGTAACAGAGTTCGAAGTGCAATGGTGCATTAGTTAATGCAAGTTGTAAATCAATTTAACTCAGTTAAGTGAGTTAAAATCAGTTGTTCTAGTTGTAACTGAAGATACATTAGTGAGAGATCAAGTGAATTAAATATTAATTAATTCACAATCAGTGATCTCACATGCAACTAAGGATTTACTATTATTAGCTGCATGCACGTCAATTCCAATGGAGACCCAGTTGAGATCTAGGTGAAAGGGAAGTGTGACTATTAGTTGTGATATTAGCTGACTGCCCAGGTGTAGTTAAAACACCACAGGATGCCCATGATACTCAGCATAGTTAAGGAGAGTTGAAATTCCTTATGATTAGGTATTGCATTCATTGCGTGATCAAGGTAGGTTGGAGATAGGCTAAGAATTGGCTAAGTATTGGCCCAATTTTGTCTAGATCAGTGTGATACAATTAGCTAAATACAGGAGGAATCTTGTGAGAAGAGTTGTATGTAAAATTTTCATGATTCCTTGTGGAATATACAATATATGTTAGAGGGGTTTTGAGTAGCAAGCTTTCCTCGGGAAATTATCTATGTTATGTGTGATTGATCTTTATTCATGTTCACGTGATTAGCGATTGTGTTTTTAATTCCGCAAAATATTTGTAGAAGGGATTCAATGTTTAACTTTAGTACATTTCTAGATCGGGTGAATCCAAGATATACATGCATGTTATATAATTTCTACATGGCATTAGAGCCATGTTATAAATTTTCTACATGGTATGAGAGCAAGAATTATTTGGATGCGCGAGTTTTCAGAGAGTATATGAATATTTTGATGCAAAATTTTTAGAAAAAAATAGAATATTTGGATTCCTTGCGAAAAAATACCCAAATTGAAAAAAAAATAGGTCGAATCGGAGCTCAGATGAGGGAGATATTGTCGATTTAAAATCGGCTCTTTTGTTAGAAAATTTTGCGATGGCGGGACAATTGTAATGTGCACGAGTTGGTGAAGGAAAAGTTTTCCTTCGACACAAATCAACAGGACAAGCCAACAAGAATGGGATTCAAGTTAAGAATCTCTATAGACTTGATATAGATGCGATTTCTACAGAGCTTCCAACCATTGGGAAGTGTGAGAAAGCCATGCAATTGACCCTTGAGAGGGAGTTGGATTTACATGCAGGTGAAAATGAACCTCAAGATGTGGAGTAGCCACATGTGGAGGATCATGGAGTGGGAGAAAACACATGCAGAGAAATTTCAAGCCAGATGGGCAGAGGGAGTGCATGCAGCTATACCTCCAGGTGTGAGGTGGGGCGACATACATGATTAATCCCAAGAAGAAATTTGGGCAGGATCCTAGAGATTGTGGGTCTCATGGATCAAACATGGCTACGAGGAGCCCACAGAGAAGTAGTAGTAGGATCAGGTAGATTGATGTAGTTAGATTTCAGGAGGACATGAAATCAAAGTGACAATGTCGGATACTCGAGTGTAGGTCAGAGTTGGTAGCAAGTGCAGAGTGCATGGATGCAGATGTCAACAATGCAGAGGATCCAGTAGACATGTGCAGTAGCTAGCAGCAGTCAGAAGACTCTGATGACAGATGCATTATACTGATTCAATTGTTTGGAGGCTATTCAGTTTCGGAAGTGTTGCATACAAAGGTTGCATGTGCGAGAAACACTAGAGAAGTGTTGCATGTCGCATGCATGAGGTTGCATGTCACATGCAAGGACATTCCTTTCTTTTTGAGAGGGAGTGTTGAAGTTTGCAACAAGAAACAGTGAAATTGGCATCCAGAAATAACATTCATCACCCACGCCTAGTGCATTAAGTACCTACACTAGGGTGGGGCCCATAGGGTTATCTTTGAGTGCATGTCTATTTTTATTATCCCTTAATTAATATGGCCATTAAATTGTAATCTATTCTCATGTTGACTTGAATCAGTTAGATAAAAGTGATAAATTCAGTTAGCTAGTGGATTTCGAGTTAGAGGTAGTTGGTGGGACATGTCGAGTAATTATAGTTGTAACAGAGTTCGAAGTGTAGTGGTGCATTAGTTAATGCAAGTTTTAAATCAGTTTAAATCTGTTAAGTGAGTTAAAGTCAGTTGTGCTAGTTGTAATTGAAGATAAACTAGTGAGAGATCAAGTGAATGAAATATTAATTAATTCACAATTAGTGATCTCACATACAACTTAGGATTTACTATTATTAGCTGCATGCACGTTAGTTCTAGTGGAGATCCAGTTGATATCTAGGTGAAAGGGAAGTGTGACTATCAGTTGTGATATTAACTGACTGCCCAGGTGTAGTTAAAATATAGCAAGATGCCCATGATACTCAACGCAGTTTAGGAAGGCTAAAAGTCCTTGTGATTAGGGATTGCATTCATCATGGATTGAGTGAGCAAGGAAGGCTGAAGACAAGCTGAAAATTGGCTGAGTATTGGCGCGATTTTGTCTGGATCAGTGTGAGACAATTAGCTGAATACAGGAGGACTCTTTTGAGAGGAGTTGTATGTAATTGTTTCATGGTTCCTTATGGAATATACAATATATGATAGAGGGGTTTTGAGCAACAAGCTTTCCCCGAGAAATTATCTGTGTTGTGTGTGACTGATCTTTCTTCATGTTCACGTGAATAGCGATTGTGTTTTTAATTCCGCATAATATTTATAGAAGCGATTCAATATTTAACTTTAGTACATTGCTAGATTGGGTGAATCCAAGATATACATGCATGCTGTATAATTTCTACACCTACTTGGTCTACTGTTTAATATCTCTTCCTCGACAATGATTTCTCGCTAAATTGCCTCGTGCAAGGTGTGAGGCATGAAGATCCTAACCTTAGCCCGAATGTTAAAATTTAGTCCATACAAAACAAAATTTACTTTGAGCTTTTTTGTGTTTAAGTGAGGAGCATAACGAATTAGTTCCATGAAATGAGCCTCATACTCAAGCACTAAGCAACCATCTTGCTTCAGTGCATTGAACTCATTCAATTGTCTTTTGATGAAATTTTCTGATAGTTAGTGTTCTCTAAAATTTTCTTCAATTAACTCTTAAGTTACCCATGATATATCCATCCCCAACTGGGGTAATAATGTCTTCCACCAAATTAATGTGTTTCCCTTCAATTGGAATACACCCATATTGGCCTTCATATTTGAGGTGTAGTCCCTCAAGTTAAAGAACATAGCTATGTTTTCTAGCCACACCTCTACAATTTAACCATATGTGGACCCCTAAAATTCTAGAAATTTTACCTTTTTCCAAATCTCGATGCACATCATTTATTTCGGTTTTTTGGGTTGCTTCAATATGTGTGACAAGTCCTCCCTCCTCCCATTCCAGACGGTTTATTAATGCCTCTGAAATGTGTTGGAATGATCTCATTAAGTTCAACACTTCTCTAGCGGGTATATGTTCTTGTGTTGTGATGTGTTCCCCATCATTGGGTGGGGTGACAGGAGTTTGATGTTGTGGTGGAACCATGTTACACCCACTTGTAGCCCTACTCCTTCCTGCTCTTCTAACCATGAGAACCTATTCCGACAATACCAAATTCCATTAGGCTAGCTTGTAATTTACTTTGATATGAAAAATGCAAGTGGTTCCATAGTTCATGGCCTCCTAAAGCAATCCTTGTTACAATACATTTGCTTACTATTTTAAAGACTGACATAAGATGCTACTACTTATGCTACCAAGTTACTCATTAAAGATCTTACCAATAACAATATTGTTATGAATTAAAATAATATGAAACAATAGCTCTCCTTTAGAATACCAAGTGTAGGGACCATCCCTATGATGTTATTTTTTTTTTGGCTGTTACAGGATTTGTTAATTTAAAATCTGTATCAATGTGATTTAAGCTTCTGTTAACTAGATATGGAGTAATTGGTTGTTACAGGATATGGTAATTTAAAATATGGATGAATACGATTGAAACTTCAGTTAACTAGATTTGGAGTAATTGGTTTTTATAGGATACAATAATTTAAGATCTGGATCAATGTGATTGAAGCTTCAGTTAACTAGATTTGGAGTTAGTTCTACCTCATGTCATGTGAATGTTACTACTTCCATGAATCTCGCATGCATTGAAAACATTAAAAATGTAGAAATTTTAATACAATTATGTATTGCCTGGATTATCCTGATCTAACAATTATATGCCACTGTTAAATGCATAATCGCTTCTACAAAAATTCTTGCGAAAATTTAAAACACGATTGCTAATTACAAACACATGAAGAAAGATCAATCACACATAACACAGATGTTTTTACCGGGAAAGCATAAAGCTAAAAACCCCACTATCATTTATGTTGTATATATCACGGATCATTAAACAATCTCATACAAAAATCTAACCCAAAAGCTCTCAGTACAATATACAATCGTCTCAAATTGTCATACAAAAATTGGCAAATACATGCGCTGATTTACTGCCTCTTGACAGCCTGCCTTCATTGTGCAATCCCTGCTGATCACAATCCCTGAATGAATGAGATCCTGATTGCCTTGACTACATAATACTCATTGGCATCTCCAATGTGTGTGTGGTTACATGAGTGCACCCATTAATGTCACAACTGATAGTCAAAATGTCCCTTTCACCTATCTCTCAACTGGGTTTCCATTGGATCTGACATTCATGTAGTTAACAATAGTAAATATTCAGTTGCGTGTGAGACCACTGCTTGTGAATTAATTAAGTAATTAATTCAATGATCTCTCACTAGTGTATGTTCAGTTACAACTAGCACAATTGAGTTTAACTCACTTAACTGAGTTAAACTACTTTACGACTCACATAACTACACATAAAACTCTGTTACAACTTTGAATCACTCAGTTACAACTAAGTCCACTTGCATGTCCCACCAACCAACCTTTGAACTCGAATTTCCCATAGCTAACTGGTTTGCCACTTCAGTTAACTATTTCCAAGTGGTCATTGAGAATAGATTAATGTTTATTGTCCAATTATTATTAAGAGATAATAATAATCGACATGCATTCTATATTTAGACATGCGATCTATAAATAGACTTCGGACATGCATCTAAAAATAGAACATCATCTATAAATAAAATTTGCTCACCATTCTAAAAATAGACTCTCGCTATAAATAGAATTTTCTCACCATTCTAAAAATAGACATACACCTAAAAATAGCCTGTGGGCCCCACCTAGTTTAGGTGCTTAATTTTCACTAGCATCATCATCTTGTTGAATCTAAACACTCCCTCTCAACAAGAAAGAGATTATCCTTCACCCCGATCCTGTCTCTATGGTATTCGAATTTGCTCCTGGTGAGCACCTTCGTCAGAATATCTGCATCCTGATCTTCCGTAGGAATGTACTGAAGCAACATGATCTTCTGCTGCACGCAATATTTGATATGATGATACCAAATATCTATATGCTTAGATCTATCATGAAACACATGATTAATTGAGATTTTAATGCAACTCTGAATATCACAATGAATCACTGTAGGATCTAAATGAGAACCAAACAAACCAACCAGGATCTTTCTCATCCAGATAGCCTCACATGCAGCTTGACTTGCTGCCATGTATTTCGCTTCCCCTGAACTGAGTGTCACGGATCTCTGTTTCCTACTGTACCAAGAAACAACTGTAGATCCGATACTGAAGACCCCTCTTGATGTGCTCTTTCTATCTATTGGGATGCTCGCCCAATCTGCATCCGTGAAGCCATGAAACTTCACCTCATCCATCTGTCTATACCGTAAGCCATACTCAGATGTGTCCCTGAGGTATCTCAAGACATGCTTGCCCGCCTTCCAAAAGAGCTTGGTAGGCTTAACCATCGCTTGAATAAGCTGGTTCACCACATAACATATGTCCAACCTTGTATTCACTAAATACATTAGAAAACTCACTAACTGTCGATAGACAATAGCATCCACTACCTCTCTAGATGTAGCGTCCTCTTTCCTCCAGTTTCCTGGAAGAGGA
Organism: Pinus albicaulis; assembly: GCA_034641835.2. NCBI lineage: Eukaryota > Viridiplantae > Streptophyta > Pinopsida > Pinales > Pinaceae > Pinus > Pinus albicaulis. The sequence goes on along the minus strand of CM076582.1, from coordinate 596,687,260 downwards.
GTATCCATGGGTTTACAACCCTCCATGTGAAACTTACCCAGTATCTCCCTTGCATACTTTCCTTGAGACACAAAAATTTCACCATCTCGCTGCCATATTTCCAATCCAAGGAAATAATGAAGGAGGCCCATATCCTTCATCTTGAACTCCTTTGAAAGGTCCTCCTTGCATGAGTGTATCACCTGCTCATCACCAGTCAGTATTAAATCATCAACATAAATAACAATTATTAAAAGCTTACGCCTCACTCTTTTGGTGAAGCCAAGTCTGGTGAAATAGCTGTTGATCTGAGTGTACCAAGCATGGGGTGCTTGCTTCAACCCATACAACGCTCTTTTGAGTTTGCACACATGCGAATCACTGTTGAAGATCTAAAATCCTTCAGGCTACTCAATGTAAAATTCTTCCTCAATGATCCCATTAAGGAACACAATCTTCACATCCATCTGATTAATGTGCCAACCCATCCGCGTTGAGAGAGAAAGGATGATCCTTATGGAAGAATACCATGCGACAGGTGCAAATATTTCTTCATAATCAATCCCCTCGATCTGTGAGAAGCCCCGAGCCACAAATCTGGCCTTGTATTTCTCAACACTCCCATCAACATCTTGCTTTACCTTGTAGATCCATCTTGAACCTACCACTGATTTATCAACCGACCTTGGAACAATTTCCCAAGCACTATTTCTGATAATGGAGTCATAATCCTCCACCATTGCATCTACCCATGTGGGCTCCTACACTGCTTCCTGAAAGGAAGATGGATCAGTCACAATACGTTTTCTCATGAGAGCCATGTATCCAGTGAATCGGCTAGGAGACTTTCTTTATCTGCGCTGTGAAGTAGGGACTCCTACATTCTGTGCAACATCAAGTTTCAAACTCTCAGCTTTTGTGGTACACCTTTTGCCAGTTCTGATGTTTGGCTCTATGTGAGTGGACTCCTCCACTTCATGAACCTCCTCCTGTGGTTGATCCACATCTAGAGACTCATCTTTTGGAACCAAAATTTCCTCCTCTGCATGTAAGTCTAGCTCCCTCTCAAGCGACAACTTCATGGCTTTATCCTCATTGAATTTTATATCCCGTCGCACCACAGTAATTCGACTGTTTGGAACACGATAATTATGGGGTGTTTCTATGTACCCCACAAATATCCCAACTTCAACATTCGTCTCTAGCTTCTTCCTGGTGTTCTTGGTCACATGCACATAAACAGATGAGCCAAAAATCTTAAGGTGAGAAACATCTAGTTTCTTACCAGTAAAAGCTTCTTCAGGTGTACTCATGCCGAGTACTCTATGAGGACAACGGTTTTGCACATAAACCATAGTGTTGCATGCTTCCGCCCACAAATGCATTGGTAGGCCCTGATCATGTAGCATCGCTCGTGTAGCACCCACGATCGTTCTGTTCTTCCTCTCCACGACCTCATTTTGCTGTGGGTTATGAGGCGGTATGAGTTCTATTCGAATTCCTTCTTTGCTACAGAAGTATTTCAATTCGTTCGAGTTGTATTCTCCACCGTTGGCGCTCCTCAGAGCCTTCACTTGCTTCCCCGAATCTTTCTCCACCAATGCCTTAAACTCAAAAAACTTTGAGAATGTTTGATCCTTATTCTGCATGAAGAAGATCCAACATTTACAAGAAAAGTCATCAACAAAAATAACATAATACCTGTGTTTTGCTGTTGAAGCAACCGAGAATGGTCCACACACGTCTGTGTGAACTCTCTCCAGGATCACCGAAGCACAGTTCTCGTTTTCATGAAAGGTGGACTTTACATACTTCCCCATGGTGCAACCCTTGTACTGATCTAACTGAGCAAGTGTTCCCATTGGAAGTCCAGTAGATATTTGCTGCATGACTTTCAAGGCTCCATGATGAAGATGGCCCAATCGCCTGTGCCATAATTCGCCCTCATCTCGGCACACCACTTTTTCTGCCTTGCCCATCATGGCAGCGCAACCATCTACCTCCAACTTGTAGAGATTCTTAACTTGAATCCCTATCCTCTTGGCTTGAACCATTGTTTTATGTCACAGGAAGGCTTTTCCATTGTTGAAAACAATGTCATAGCCTCTGTCCTCCAACATCGCGACTGAGACCAAGTTTTTCTTCAGAACTGGAACATGCATAACATCTTTCAATTGAAATAATTTACCTGATTCCATCTCAAAGGTAATGGTACTAATGCATGTGACACTGTATCGTCCATTGTCGCCCATCTCTATATGTATTTTGAGATCTTTCTCCTCCAATTCACTGAAAATATCCTTATCTTCCTTAATGTGGAAGAAAGCACCACTATCAAGATACCACACTGATCCCATTGCGCTTGAAACGAAGCATGCGATCAAGGAGAAATCAAGTTCAAATTGTGAGGCAAGGGCCTCACTAACTGCAGCTCCAACAACCTTCTTGTTCTTCTTTTTCTGTGGGAAGTTAGTGGCGAGATGCCCATGTTCGTGACAGTGAAAACAATTCACCATGGACAAATCCAGCTTCTTGCCTTTAGAATCATATTTTGAATGGAATTTCTTCCCCTTCCTTTTCCTTGCCTTGGCAGCCAAATCACAATCCTCTTCATCATCATGCTTTGATGAAGAGCCATCGCTGGTGTTCCGCCTGAACTCCACCTACACTATATCTGACCACAGTCGCTCCCAATTCGACCGTTTTTCCCGTTTGTTGATAGAGTCTTGATAACTATGCCAAATCTTAGGAAGTCCCAAGAGAGCCAATCTCACCAAATCATCAACAACAACAGTGATTCCCACACTCCCCAGTTCATCCCATCATTGGACAAACTTTGTGAGATACTTTGGAATATTGTCACCCTTCTCCATCTTGATCTTTCTGAGCTTATCCTTCAACGCTAATTTACTATGGTTTCTGATGCTTTAGAAAAGATCTGGCAAAGCCTTCCACATAGCATGTGGAGTGGCTTTCCCATGAAGGCTTGAGACATTGTGGTCTCATACACCTTCCATGATCAGGAGATAATGTCCAAGTTTTGAAAAATGGTAAAAAAATGAAAATGCTCAGAAGTGGTTGCAACCTGAACGACCGGAAAGGTCTCGTCGCTGTGATTCTAGCGCCGTGAATGGTTCGCAAAACCGAGGTCGTATGCAGAAGTTATTGAGGTTTGAAAATTCCTAGTAAACTCCAAAAGGGACTTTTGACTTAGTTTGACCATGTAATTTTTATTAAAAAATATATAATTCAAAATAAATATTTTTATGGTTTTGGAGGAGGCCATTCAGTGGGTGCCACGTGGCCCCAAGCCAAGGTGTGAAAAGGTTGAAAAGATGGAAAAAATTTTGTTGAATGCATATGGTTTGAACCAACCCGACACCTCGGGCACAGAGACCCAACTGGCATGCAAACCTGTGAACGATGGGCAGGCCTGAACGGGTAGTCGGGTTGCCCGGTTGTTTGGTCTTACAAAAACCTTATACTCCACATGATTTGATCGTGGGTGGTTGGGCTGCCAGCCCACAGGCACGACCGACCCGCCTTTGCAGTAGTTCTTAACAAACTATGGGCGCAATTGCGTTTTTAACAATGTTACCGATGAAATAGGTAACCTAAATGTTACCTACTTTTTGAAGTATCAAGAAAAACACCTGATTTTGAAAAAGTGGTGATGCAGAATCAAGAAAAAAATTTTTGAGCATGTTTTTGGCACTTTAAGTTTTTTTCATTTTGTTCTTTTAACGAAATGGCTTATAAGGTGGGACCCCTCACCCAATCGCAATCGGAGATCACAAGAGCAGTGTAATATGTAACCCACAGGAAATTGCGATTGCGATGAGAATCCGGACCCGATGGGTCTATAAACCACAATTGATAAATCTCGGAACTTAAATAAACAGAGAATTTGCGAATACAATGAAGCCCAGAGCATATAACCAAAGGTCCAAGGTATATATATGGAGTGCACAAAACGAAGTTTTATATGGTGAGACCCCTTCCCAATCGCATCGGAGGTAAACAAAGCAGAGGGGCTTGCAACTCAAAGTTGCGATTGCAATCAATCGCAATCAGAAATCGCAAGGGGATCGGAACGTGCAAACAAAGAGTTGTGATTGCGATTGAAAGGCCGGATCCGATGGGTTTATAAGCCAAGACTGATATATGTTTGAAGTTTCGCCATAACGGAGAATAATCGCAATCGGAAGAGGCTGAGGAGTGATTCATCACATCGGAAAGATCGGCGAGTGAGCCCGAAAGGAGTTGTTATTTGTTTAAAGAGTTTTTATTGTATAATGCCGAGAATTGATTTAAGTCGTTTTAAAAGGAAGGTTGTATGTATGCCGAGTGTTAAAATTACTTATATATATATAAAAGGGCACTGTTATATATATATATATATAACGTTGTTGCGATAAGCCGCGTGGTCTCTAGACTCACGGACCTTAGCTTTATGGGAGGGTGATCATTAATGCTTGTGATATATGTATGTTCCAGCCTGCGGAACTCACCACATCAACAAGACACTAATGGCATAAAAGGGATTGGAATTCCTCCAGATTTACAGTCAGCGGATATAAAATGCACATTTACACATATGCAGCAGTTACACCACAGCAGAGGACAGAAGAGCAAACATATCCAAAAGAAGATAAAACACAGTCATAGAAAAGACAAAGACAACCAAAGAAAAGACAAATGCGTACCAATTCAAAAGACTAAATGAGTTGAGCTGGAGTTCTCATTTAAATTTGAATGTAAATGTTTTATTTAAATTTATATTTTTGTGATGCATTGGCAAGTCTCCGAGAGAAAACAAACTCCCACTGTAATGTTAAAATTGACACCTACAGTTATAATTTCTGAGTAAGCTGATAAAAGGAGTGAGAAGGTAGAAGGCAAAGAGACATGACTTTCCATTTCGAATTCCAAGCAGAATACAAACAGTCATGTGAGGAAATCTATAAATAATATCATCTTGATATGCAGAGAGAGTTTTTGAGAGCAAGGGAGAGAGCATATATAGAGAGAATGCAGAATATAGAAGGCAGAGAAGATGAAGAGAAGCTACAGAACAGAGCTGATATCTGAGGTAAATCAACAAACATTCAGTTTTAGAAAATGAGGAAGTTGGAGCTTCCCTATCAAGTTGCAGCTTGATAGCTGTCAGTTGTAGCTGACTGAGGTTGGAGCCTCTTGTAGGTTGGTGCCTGCAGAAAATCGAAGGGAGTTGGTGCTTCCTTGCAAGTTGTAGCTTGCATAATTGAGGATAGAGCCTCCTGTAGGTTGGTGCCTGCAGAAAACAGTGGTGAGAGGGAGTTGGAGCTTGCCTTTGCATCACAACAATAATAAGATGTGGTTTTCTCCCTTTATGGGTTTCCACTTATATCTGGTGTCTCTGTGCATGATATTTATGTATTGATCTGATATGTATCATTTGCTTAATACCTGCTGCTCTCATATTAAGTCCACTGCTTTATTAAACTAATACTTTCTGATTACATTCTAAAATTACTCTCACATCAAATTGAGTTTGAAATGAAGGTGTAAATAAGTTTAATGAAAAGTTTTAAAAGATCAGGAATGTATTAAACTGATTCACCCCCCCTCTCAGTTTAATTAGAGGTTCAACAATTGGTATCAGAGCGGGTTCCTTTGTACAAGTCTAAAAACTGAAAGGAGATCCTAGGTTCCCAAGATGGCTAGTAAATAAGGATGCTCAACCAATAAAGCCCCTTTTTTCACCGGTGAAAATTATGCTTTCTGGAAAATCAGAATGAAGACATACATAATGTCCCTAGGAATAGAAGTCTGGGTTGCTGTGCAATTAGGATATGCCCCGAAGGCAACTGACTCAGAAAAGGACTCAAAACAAGATTTTGTGGCTAATGCAAAAGCCATGAATGCCATCCTGAATGGATTATGTGAAGCAGAGTTTATTAAAGTAATGCACAAAGACATTGCCAAGAAAATATGGGATACTCTTGAAGACATACATGAGGGAGACTAGAAAGTAAAAACTGCCAAACTTCAAATATATAGAGCCCAGTTTGAAAACTTAAAAATGAATGATGATGAAGATGTTGGCAGCTTCTTCTTAAAAGTTGCAGAAATTGTTAACAATATGAAAGCTCTTGGAGAAACCATACCAGAAGGTATAGTTATGCAAAAGATTCTGAGAACACTCCCATCCAAATTTAATCCCAAGGTGTTTGCAATAGAAGAGACAGCGGTTTGGGAGACTTTGACCATGAACCAGCTACTTGGAAATCTAACAGCCTATGAAATGAGGCTCCCACAGAAGAAACCAAGTTCGAGGGAAGCAGCCTTTAAAACAGAAAAGAAGAAAGAAGAAGAGGAAGAAATATGCTCTTGCTCAGATGAAGAAGAAGCAAAATTTGTCAAGAAACTGGATAGAGGTTCAGGTAAATACAAAGGTAAACTTCCTTTCAAGTGCTTTAACTGTGGAAGAATTGGACACTATGCTACTAAGTGTCCTCACAAGAAAGCAAGGAATCAGGCTCAAGAGTCAGAAAAGAATAAATCAAAGAACTGGCAGAAGGGAAGGAAGTTCAGCAGAAAATCTTTCTATGCTCAACAAGATAGCAGTACATCTGAAGATTCACATGAACCCTCAAGTGAAGAAGGAACCTCAGATTTTTTATTGATGGCCATAGAAGATCTTGAGGGACTCCTACTAGAAGATGAAGAAGAAGAAGGAGAAGTCGACCTTGAGGGGGAGCTAAGAAGTGCTCTGGAGGAGATTGAGAGACTCAAACTAAAATGCAGAAAACAAAAAGATATTCTCCTCAAATGTGTTAAAGAAGAACAAAATTCAGAAGTCCTCATGCTGCTGAAGGTAAGGCTTGAAGAAGCCAAGAAGATAGAAGATATGTTACTTCAGAAAATCAAGGATAAAACCCAAGAACAAGAGAAGTTGGAGGAAGAAGTGGTATGTCTTAGGAAGAAACTAGAAAATGCTCAAAGGATAGTGGTTATAAACTCTTCTCAAACAACAAGCTCTAGCAAGTTGAATGATATCCTGGTTGCTCAAAGATTCCCAATGATAAAAACAGGAATAGGCTATGAAGGAGAATCAAGTAAAGGCAAAGAAAAAGAAAACAAAAATATAATTTTTGTAAAAGCAAAGAAGACTGATGAAGAAGCCCAGACAATTCATACAAAAGAAGAAACATGTAATAAGGATGACAAAGATCAGAAGAAATCTCTAGTAACAAGGAATATAATGAATACTAAGATGGCAGAAAAAGAATCATATGCCACCGAGTATATCAAATTTGGAAGTCATCAGAGGAGATTCTTCCCTCCTATGAAGAATGCCACCTGTTATGTCTGCCACAAGCCAGGACACATTGCTGCATATTGTTATGCAAGGAAGAGTAATTCAGACCTGCAAAAGATGCAAACAGTGAAGAGGCTATCTCAAACAAACAAATGGAGAAAACAATCTTACATCAGGTATGCAAATAATTTCTATGGTTATTGTTTTTATTGTAAGGAATTTGGCCATAAAATTATTGAATGTAGAAAGTATGCAAAAAGAATGATGTTCAACACCTCAAGGAGGTTCATGAATCAAAGAAATTTTGGTCATACTCAAAATTCTGAAAAAACTATGATCAAATGCTTTATATGCAATCAAGTTGGACATATGCCTTCCAAATGTCCTCTGAAAGGATGCAATTCATCACCTCACAAAAGATATCAAACAGAAGGATTCCTCCAGTGGAAAAATAAGGAGAATAAGTGTGACCTGGCTCTAACTGCTCAAGATCTGAAAAGCCAGTGGTACTTGGACAGTGGCTGCTCCAAACACATGACTGGAGACAGAAGCAAGTTTATAACTCTTAATGAAAAGAAATCTGGCAATGTTATTTTTGGTAATGATAAATCGGGTAAGATCAAGGGAAAAGGCTCAGTCAGCATAGACAATGGCAGAGGAAAAGCCCAAGAGGTACTATTTGTGGATGGACTGAAAGCAAATTTACTGAGTGTCAGTCAGATGTGTGACAAAGGCTGTGAAGTTCTTTTTAGAGCACAAGATTGTTTAGTCAGGTCAAGCACAACAGGAAAGACTCTGCTCAAAGGTGTTCGAACAGAGAACAATGTATACATAGTGAAAGAGGAAGATGAAGCCTGCTATCTTAGCAAACTTGAGGAGTCATGGTTGTGGCATAGGAGATTGGGACATCTCAGCTTTGACCATATCATCAAATTGAGCAAGAAGAAAGCTGTCAAAGACATGCCATAAATAAAAAGGCCTTCAAGTACTATATGCAAATCTTGTCAATTGAGGAAACAGACTCGCACATCCTTTAAATCTAAAGAGGAGTTGTCAACAAGAAGACCACTCCAGCTTGTGCACATGGACCTGTGTGGACCTGCTAGAACTAGGACACCAAGTGGAGAATCCTATTTCATGCTGATAATAGATGACTTTTCCAGAATGACATGGGTTGCTTTTCTCAAAAATAAATCAGAAGCATTGGAAAAATTTAAGATATTCAAAGCATTAGTAGAAAATCAAACTGGATGCAAGCTGAAATGTATCAGATCAGACAGAGGAGGAGAATTCACAGATTATGACTTTGTAGACCTATGCAATGAACATGGAATAAAGCAACAATTTACTATTGCAGGGACACCTCAGCATAATGGAGTAGCAGAGAGGCAAAACAGGTATGTACAACAAATATCCAGAGCTATGATGCAAGAGAATAATATTGCTCAAACCTTCTGGGCAGAAGCAGTACACACAGCAGTACATATCCTTAATAAAGCTCACTTAAGGCCAAGCAGTGACAAGACTCCATATGAACTATGGCATGGAAAGCCAACTTCAATAAAACATTTCAGAGTCTTTGGTAGCAAGTGTTACATAAATAATAATGATGAAAACCTTGGGAAATTTGATGCAAGAGCAGATGAAGGGATTTTTCTAGGATATGCTTCCAAAAGTAAAGGGTACAGGTGCTACAATAAGACTCTTCGGAAAATAGTTGAAAGTATTGATGTGAGATTTGATGAAGAATTTCCAAACAATACAAGAAATACAGACTGCTGCAGTCCATCAGATAATCATGAAGAAGAAGATCAGAATGATGATGAAACCAGCAAGACATCAGAAGATGTTGGATTAAACTCAAAAACCCCCTCAAGATACACTTAGAAGAATCATCCTGAAGATCAGATCATAGGAGACAAGAAAGCAGAAGTCCAGACAAGAAGGCAGCTAACAGAACAATCAGAAGAAGTATACATAGCCATGTTATCACAAATAGAGCCAAAGAAATTTGAAGAAGCTAGCAAGGACAAGTATTGGATAAAAGCAATGAATGAAGAATTGGACCAAATTGAGAAGAACAATACCTGGGAACTAGTTCCTAGACCTATTGAGAAAAATATCATTGGTTCAAAATGGGTATTCAAAACAAAATGAATGAGCAAGGACAAGTAATCAGGAATAAAGCCAGGCTGGTCTGCAAAGGATACTCACAAATTGAAGGACTTGACTATGATGAAACATTTGCTCCAGTAGCCAGAATGGAGGCTATCAGAATGTTCCTGGCATTTGCATGCTACCAAGACTTCAAGGTATATCAAATGGATGTAAAGTCTGCTTTTCTTAATGGAGATCTAGAAGAAGAAGTGTACATGGAACAACCATAAGGCTTCTCATTGACAGACAAAGAAGACTATGTGTGCAGACTGAAGAAGGCCCTATATGGACTGAAACAGGCTCCTCGTGCTTGGTACTCAAGACTAGACAAATATTTGCAAAAACAGGGTTTTAGGAGAGGTGGAGTAGACAACAATCTATACATAAAAGCCCATGAAGATGAACTCCTGATTGTTGTAGTATATGTTGATGACATTATGTTTGGAAGCAACAAAGATGAACTAGCAAAAGGGTTTGCTGATGAGATGAAAACAGAGTTTGAAATGTCTATGATTGGAGAGCTCAGTTTCTACTTAGGACTGCAAATTCAGCAAAAGAACACTAGCACATTCATTTCTCAAGAAAAATACTTAAAAGAAATGCTGAAAAAATTCAAAATGGAGGACTGCAAACCAGTGACAACCCCCATGATCATGAGTTGCAAGCTGTGTGCTAATGATGGGTCTTCTGACATAGATCAAAGACTTTACAGATCAATGATTGGAAGTCTATTGTATCTGACTGCATCAAGACCAGACATCATGCTAGCAGTAGGATTAGTGGCTAGATATCAAGCAGCACCTAAACAAAACCATCTTCTGGCAGTCAAAAGAATATTCAGATATCTACAAGGAACAATACAGTATGGACTTTGGTATCCTAAAAGCAAAAACTTCACTTTATCAGCATACACAGATGAAGATTGGGCCAGTTGTGTGGATGATAGGAAGAGTACAAGTGGAGGTGCATTCTATCTAGGAGAAAGTCTGGTGGCATGGCTAAGCAAGAAACAAACTTACATCTCTTTGTCTACAGCTGAAGCAGAATATATAGCAGCAGCAGCATGTTGTACACAAGTCATGTGGATGAAGCAAACTCTTCAAGACATGAAGGTAAGCATTGATGAACCTATTTCAATCAAATGTGATAATACAAGTGCTATAAGTATATCTAAAAATCTTGTACTTCACTCAAAAACTAAACATATTCCAATTAAGTATCATTTCCTCCGAGAACAAGTGGCTCAGAAGATAGTAAAGCTGGAAGATGTACCAACGAAAGAACAGACAGCTGATATATTTACCAAACCTCTTGCTAGAGAACCATTTCAATACTTGAGAGATAAACTAGGGGTAGTATCTACAGATGTTACTCTCTGATATAAAGAGAAAGCACAGTCTCAGGGGGAGAACAAAATGAAGATATCATTCCAGGGGGAGAATAGCCAGCAAGATAAGCATAAAACAAGTCCACAGGATCACATTATCAGTATTATCAGCATTATTAATATTATCAGCATTCAGAAGCAACAAGAACCTTTCAATCGTAAAATGCATCATCTCTGTCTGCAATCTAGCACATATTACAGGCACTACAAATGAATCACAGCTATAAAACATATATCGGCTCACTATACCAAAGTGCTCTCTCAACAAGTTTCATACATCACTCTGGAGCAGCATAGTCTAATTTCAGCAGAAGAGGACCTAAACGTAACTCAGAGAAAGGAAATGCAACGACAAAACCCATACAGAGAGATGAGGCGTCATCCTTTGCCATTGATGTCAAAGGGGGAGGAAGAACAAACAACAGGAGGAAGAGCAGGCAAACAGGAAGAGCAAGGAACAAGAGAAAGAGAAAGCAAACAGAGAAAGTGGATTGCCATCAATGCTAAAGGGGGAGACTGTTGGAAATATTGTCATTGATGGCAAAGGAGGCAGCGCTCAAGCAAAGGAGGCAGCGCTGAAGAAAAGAGGCAGCAAAGAAGCAAATGAAGGCAGAGGAAACGAATATAATAGAGGCAGAACCGTTATCTCAGCAATAGAGGCAGAGGCAGAGCGACAGGAGCAGCAGAGGCAGAGGCAGAAACAGAGCCGTTATAAAATTCCAGGAATCGCACTCTCCAACCGGCGCAGCAAAGGCAGAGACAGAGTCAGAGACAGAGGCAGAGAGCTGTTATAAAATTCCGGGAATCGCAGTCTCCAACCGGCATTATACATATAACTTATACAAACATTATTCCGGGAATCGCTTCACTCCAGCGGAAAAATATATAAACATATATATCAGTTATATGCAAGCGGAGCACATATAACATATACAAACATAATTCCGGGAATCGCTTCACTCCAGCGGCAAAATATATATATATAACAGTTATATACAAGCGGAGCGCTTTATATCTATATAATTAAAGGTTCTATCAAAACGAAATGGCTTATAAGGTGGGACCCCTCACCCAATCGCAATCGGAGATCACAAGAGCAGTGTAATATGTAACCCACAGGAAATTGCGATTGCGATGAGAATCCGGACCCGATGGGTCTATAAACCACAATTGATAAATCTCGGAACTTAAATAAACAGAGAATTTGCGAATACAATGAAGCCCAGAGCATATAACCAAAGGTCCAAGGTATATATATGGAGCGCACAAAACGAAGTTTTATATGGTGGGACCCCTTCCCAATCACATCGGAGGTAAACAAAGGAGAGGGGCTTGCAACTCAAAGTTGTGATTGCGATCAATCGCAATCGGAAATCGCAAGGGGATCGGAACGTGCAAACAAAGAGTTGCGATTGTGATTGAAAGGCCGGATCCGATGGGTTTATAAGCCAAGACTGATATATGTTTGAAGTTTCGCCATAACGGAGAATAATCGCAATCAGAAGAGGCTGAGGAGTGATTCATCGCATCGGAAAGATCGGCGAGTGAGCCCGAAAGGAGTTCTTATTTGTTTAAAGAGTTTTTATTATATAATGTCGAGAATTGATTTAAGTCGTTTTAAAAGGAAGGTTGTATGTATGCCGAGTGTTAAAATTACTTATATATATATAAAAGGGCGCTGTTATATATATATATATATATATATATATATAACGCTGTTGCGATAAGTCGTGTGGTCTGTAGACCCACGGGCCTCAGCCTTTGGGAGGGCGATTCTTAATATACAGTGACTGTGATATATGTCCGTTCCGCTTGCGGAAAGTTCCACATCAACAAGACACTTGCTGCAAGTCAGCAGTCACGTATTTTTCTAAGAGGCACTGATATAAAAGCATTGTTACACGTATGCAGCAAATACACCACAGCAGAGGATAGAAAAGCATACAGAGCAGAAAAGAGTCAAAACACAGTCACAGAAAAGACAAATGCGCAGCAAACCAAGAGACAAAATAAGTGAGCTGGAATTCACATTGTAATTCGAATGTAAATGGTTTAATTGTTTTTATTGTTTGTGATGCATTGGCAAGTCTCTGAGAGAAAACAAACTCCCACTGTAATGTTCAAATTGACACCTACAGTTATAATTTCTGAGTAAGCTGATAAAAGGAGTGAGAAGGCAGAAGGCAAAGAGACATGACTTTCCATTTCGAATTCCAAGCAGAATACAAACAGTCATGTGAGGAAATCTATAAATAATATCATCTTGATATGCAGAGAGAGTTTTTTTTTTAGAGCAAGGGAGAGAGCATATATAGAGAGAATGCAAAATATAGAAGGCAGAGAAGATTAAGAGAAGCTACAGAACAGAGCTGATATCTGAGGTAAATCAGTAAACATTCAGTTTTAGAAAATGAGGAAGTTGGAGCTTCCCTATCAAGTTGCAGCCTGATAGCTGTCAGTTGTAGCTGACTGAGGTTGGAGCCTCCTATAGGTTGGTGCCTGCAGAAAATTGAAGGGAGTTGGTGCTTCCTTGCAAGTTGTAGCTTGCAGAATTGAGGTAGGAGCCTCCTGTAGGTTGGTGCCTGCAGAAAAACAGTGGTGAGAGGGAGTTGGAGCTTGCCTTTGCATCACTACAATAATAAGATGTGGTTTTCTCCCTTTATGGGTTTCCACTTATATCTGGTGTCTCTATGCATGATATTTATGTATTGATCTGATATGTATCATTTGCTTAATACCTGCTGCTCTCATATTAAGTCTATTGCTCTATTAAACTAATACTTTCTGATTACATTCTAAAATTACTCTCACATCAAATTGAGTTTGAAATGAAGGTGTAGATAAGTTTAATGAAAAGTTTTAAAAGATCAAGAATGTATTAAACTGATTCACCCCCCCCTCTCAGTTTAATTAGAGGTTCAACACGTCGAAGTGGTCTTAGGAACATCATTGTCGATGAATTCCTTCAAGCCATTATCTTTAAGCACCACCTCCATCCTATCCTTCCATGCAATGTAGTTCAAGTTGCCCTCGAGTGCATACTCTAGCCGCAAACCATTGAAAGCCATTTCGATTTTTACTCAACTGTCGTACCAAGAAATTCTTACAGCAAATTCGAATTGTTTCCACCAACAAACTCAGCTATTGCTTCAATATTTCAATCTTCTTTGCTCCGATACCATGTAAAAATTTTAATACAATCATGTATTTCCTGGATTCTCCTGATCTAACAATTATATGCCACTGTTAAATACAGAATCCTTCTACTAAATTCTTTGCGGAAATTTAATCGCCAATTGCAAACACATGAAGAAAGATCAATCACACATAACACATATGTTTTTACCAGGAAAGCATAAAGATAAAAACCCCACTATCATATATTATGTATATATCATTGAATGATGAAACAATCTCATACAAAACTCTAATCCAAGAGCTCTCAGTACAATATACAATCGCCTCACATTGTCATACAAAAATTGGCATATTCATGCACCAATTTACTACCTCCTGACAGCCTGCCTCCACTGCGCAATCCCTGTTGATGAAAATCCCTGAATGAATGAGATCCTACCTTTCCTTTACTGTGCAATCCTCATTGGCATCTCCAATGTGTGTGTGGTTGTAAGAGTGCACCCACTAATGTCACAAGTGGTAGCCAAATTGTCCCTTTCACCTATCTCTCAACTGGGTCTCCACTGGATCTGAAATGCATGTAGTTAACAGTAGTAAATCTTCATTTGCATGTGAGATCACTCCATGTGAATTAATTTAATATTTAATTCACTGATATCTCACTAGTGTATCTTTAGTTGCAACTAGCACAACTGATTTAACTCACTTAACTGAGTTAAACTACTTTACAACTCACATAACTACACATCCAACTCTGTTACAACTTCAAATCACTCAGTTACAACTAATTCCACTTGCATGTCCCACCAACCAACCTTAGAACTCGAAATTCCTTTAGCTAACTGGTTTTCCACTTCAGTTAACTGAAATAAAGTGCTTCAAGAGAATAGATTATTATTTATTGTCTTATTATTATTAAGAGATAATAATAATCGACATGCATTCTATTTTTAGACATGCGATCTATAAATAACCTTCGCCCATGCATCTAAAAATAGAACCTCATCTATAAATAGAATTTTCTCAACCATATATAAATAGACTCCCGCTATAAATAGAGTTTGCTCAACATTCTAAAAATAGACATACACCTAAAAATAGCCTACGGGCCCCACCTAGTGTAGGTGCTTAATTTTCACTAGGATCATCATCTTGTTGAATCTCAACAGATGAGAGCCAAGGAGGCAGCTTCCTAGCCCTTTCTTTGCAATATACCTTTGGAGGTGGGTGTGTGCAGTGCCTTCATGACATGGGAAGGACTACACCACCCTCAAAAAGGGACCTTTGGGGAAAGGTCCCTCATTCATTTGATGGATGATGCTTGGATAAATGTGGCTACTTTGGTACATGACCACAGATATCATATGGATTAGCATCATGGACATCATACTTCAGAGATGATGGAGGCTACTTCATGGACCTGGATATGGCTTACTTGACACTTGATGGACATCATGTTGCATATGAGATGAGACTACTTCATGGACCTAAGCATGGCTTATTTTGATGAGATGGATTCTTGATCGAGTTGATGATGTAATAGGATGTTAGAAAAGGGACTGACGATGGCATGAGGATATGCATTCTCATGATTTGATCGCTATGGTTGGATTGCTCACCTGACTAGTTTGATTCATGAGGAGTTATAGCAGTGTGTAGATTTTTTCCAGCAATATGTCTTGGTTATTACTAAGATATGTTGGAGTTATGGTGGAGTATCTTTACAGGAGATTCACATGATGATATTAGTGATACATGATGAGGCATATTTTGTAGCAATAGCATATATCTTGAGTTGGAGAGACTTGCTTTCCACGATGGAAGTATCATGTGGAGATTACGACAGGTGTGATTGATAATCATGGATTGAGGAGGTCTATCCATATATGTATATGCAGTCATGATCCTTGGTGTTTTTTGAGATGATGGAGCAGAGATGGGCAGCATGGAAATTTTGGAGATGTTGGAGCTAGTGACACTTTGCAATGATGTGATGGAGTTGTCGAGGATGACATCCTTATTTAGGGTGGGGGAGGATGTCACGCCCTCGATTTCGAGTCATATGTGACCGAGTTGTAGTGGGTATGCCCATGAGAGACGGGTACCTGTATTATCCAACTTGGGAAGTGTGATGGTGATGTGCGATGACACTTGGTGAAAGTGTGACAGGTGTTATCATAGTGGTCGGGCGAGTCATCATGTGGAGCGTCGGGCAAGTCATACACTTTGGTGAGCGGTGAGTGTGGGTGTCGGGCGGGTGAGTCCTGTGGCCATCAAGTGAACGTGCGATATGTGTATGGGCGAGTCGGGTGAATGGGTGGCCGACCAGAACAACCCAAGTGACCCATGGACGATATGAGATATGCATTTGGCAAGTTTATATGAAAGTTAGCCGAATTATTAATATGGTAAGCCAACATGCAGAGGTGTCACCGAGCTGACCTTCACATGGGTTGAAGGGTCACGACCCTTGGTGAAAGGGTCTGCACTTAGCCATATAGGTAAAACATGGCAAGTGTGGCATTAGGAATCCATCAACGAGTTAGGACTCGGACAGATCGCAACAAGGAGCTATAGGTCGAGCAAAGAAGGAGAGCGAGAGGCAGAACTAGCAGATGGGAAGAAGTTTCGGGAACAAGTCATGTTCAGGTCAAGTCGCAGATCGTGCATGGGTGTGAAGACCATGGGCCCACACCCCAAGTAGGCTATCGTGTAAACAGAGCTACAGATAGTTGGACGAACAAGCTATGGAGTCGGGTGTTTTGTGGAAGTGAATGGACGTGTGTAGATTTTGGCAGACATTCGAGTTGGGTGGACAAGCGCATGCAGAATAGTGCAGAGTCGAGTTAGGCAGTCATATGCGTGTAGACAGTGACCCGAGTGACCCGAGTTGCACGATAACTGGTCAGGTCGGGCGGAGCATGTGCAGGCAGTGACCCTGGTGACCCGAGGTGCACTATTTATGGGTAGAACTTTAGAATTGGATGTTGAAGGAAAATTTGGGGTTTCCAGCAGGTTGATGTGCAGTTGAGTGGAAACATTGCACGATTCAAGGCAGGGTTGTTGTGTAGAATTGGCAAGGTGTGCAAGTGGCTGCACGGACTTGGTCAAATTGTATAATTGTTGTAAATTGTACATTATTGAACAATTTTATATATTTGGGCAGAATTTACAGGAGCTTCCCCTCTCAAGTATGTATGGGCATACTTGTGATGATTCATTAATGTTAATTGTGAAAGATTAAATATGGAAGATTAATTTTATTAGGTTGCATTGTTAAGAACACTTGTTTTGAAAATTGACTAGTGTTGAAGTTAGGCGGAGTCTATGCACTCGAGTATTGGTAAAAAGAAAAAGTGTAGTATTGTCGCACCTGCTATACATTGTTGAAAGAGCACCACAAGTATAGGGTTGTGATAGACAACGCCTAACTTCAACACTTAGCCACTTTTTCAAACAAGTGTTCTTAACAATGTAGTGGTTTGATCATAGGGTTTGATTGTACCTTTCCCATAGAGGGTGAACCCCATACCACTCAGGTTCTTTTTGTTTCTTCAGTTTCCCATGGATTGGAGGGAAATCCTTCTGTTCCCACAATATAGGAGGGCGATCCTCCCGTTCCTGTAACACAAGGGGTAAATTCTCTCATTCCCAAGACGCCCCCTCCAAGTAGTATGTCGCTTCCTTTGGTTGGATTCGACTGGCAGGATATCATCTTCCTTCTTATGTGCCCTTTGAGATCACGCTACATGCCTATAATGTGGCCGTACCTAGCACAATAATAGATGAAGGCACATATGTTAGTATTATTTCTTCAACTACTTGGAAAGCTTTAGGTTCTCCGCAGCTTGTTCCTATTACCCAAAATATGTTGAATTTTAACAGAGAAACTAGTCAACCGTTAGGGATCCTTCCTATGTTGCCTAGTAATTTGGGAGGATAGATAGTCTATATAGATGTGATGGTTGTCCAAGGACCTTTGGACTTTAATTTAATCCTTGTTCGTTACTATATTTATGTCATGGGAGCTCTTGTCTCTTCCCTATTTCGTGTTATGTGTTTCCCACATGAAGGAAGAATTGTGACCATTGATCAACTTTAGTTCATTGGTATTCATTTGGCTCCCAATCAACCATCATCCTTAAATGGTTCTTATATGAAATTGGTATCTTCCTCGCCACGGGTTAATTATGTGGCAACCTATTTCATGCCCGTGTCTACTGATGATCTAGTTAGTGATATAGTGCATCACGTACTGGGGGCATTGGACCTTGATTTCTAGAGTGTTGTTCTCTCATCTGATGAGAACCTCTTGGAAGCCATGACCTCTTATGGGCCATGAACAAGGTCTTTGAAGCTGAGTTATGTGTCTTGTATCAAGCTCCTTAAAAAATGAAACAAGGTGTCACGAGGATAGTTCTTTTACTATGTCAACCTCGTTAAAAAATGAAATAGGTTCCTATGAGGATAGTTATTTTACTATGTAAACCTCATTAAAAAATGAAACAAATACCCTTTCAATTCAAGTTCTTGATTATATCTCATAAATTCCTAGTCGATTCTTTCACTTGATCTCGTAAATGAACCTTCATTCCATCCACCTATTAGTAACCAGTAGTCTTCTTAGGTGAATGGGATGAAGCTTGGGGGGCATGTACCTTGAATTGATTCATTATGTTGGGGGCATGCAAACTTATTCCAAGCATGGTTTGTCTCTGTTTCAATATTGTGTAAAAATGAAACCACTCTCAAGCATAGTTGTTTCTCTGTTTCAAGCTTGTGTAAAAATGAAACCAATTTCAAGCATAGTCTCCTATGTTTCAAGCTTGTGTAAAAACTAAAACCATTCTTATACACCTATCGTGATTTTCCTTTATCTGCCTCTTCTACCAAATGAGCCTTGGTTTTCTCATTCCATCGTCACCATCTTCTTGGCCGATCATGCGCTCTCACTTGATTGTTTTACCCTTGCCTAGGGAACCGTTGCGATGAGTGGTCTGGTTAGCCAGCCTCTTGACCTTTGCGTGTTTTGAGTAGTTCCATCATGACTAGAACCATTTTCTACCTTTTACACCACTCGTTCCTCTAGGTGGATTCAACTTTAAGCTATTTTATGACTCTCAAAATATGAAAATATTATCGAGCACTTTTTCTTTCGAGCTCATTAAAATAAATGAATTAACGTTGTCTCAATATAAGTTGACCCGTTTTTCGAGCTGAGGTTGAATAATTACGAAAAAGGAATACCTTATTCAAACATCACTAAGAGGTTCTCTTGAATATTGTTTTATACCTTTTCAGATTCGATGGACTATCTACGAAAAGGGACATTTTGGAGTTTTCTTTTCAGGCTCTTTTTCAAACTCCCTAAACATGAAAAAGATGTTGATTCACCCCTACGTCAGACTCGTAAATCTTAAATGATGAAGGACTTGTCGCCATGACGAGACCGAGCTACTCCTTCCTAGGGCTCATTAAACTTACTAGGATGGATTCATTTGAAGGGTGAACTTATACGCTAAGCATATGGTATCCTTTTTAAGCTTGCTATAAAATATAAAGAGGTACTCGTTAGAAATAGTGGGGAGGGGGAATGGAAGTAAAACGTGTCTTGTGTTTTTGTACCGAAGGTAGCATGTCGCTCTTGAACATGACATTTATCTACATCTCATGTCAGGTTTGGGTTATCCTCTATTCGTCTCGTGCCTTCCTGGGTTTGGTAAATCCATTTGCCTCTCATTCGATCATATCCTATTGCCACCATGACCATTGATCCCATTTTGAGTCAAATGCTGGCAACATCTGGAGTCGTGTCGTTGATATGTTCAAGAGAAGTCCTATCTGCAAAAATCAAACCTCTTATACTTATATGAACCTCTCTGCAACAATATTGAATCATTCATATCTACCTTGATAAATACTATGTTTCATGTCAATGATGAGGGAAACATTATGGCCCTCCTTCGACGGATCGCCTCCTGTCGACATCAGCTCATTATCTAGGAAGTTGATCTAGAGACTCCCTTTCAATACCTTGGCGCTTGCATGCCTCAATGGCAAGTTCTTCGTGTTCGATGAAAGGTTCACACCATTGGCCTTTGATCAAATGATTCTGCAAGTGTTCGAATTCAACTCCCTTATTCATACTTGTAGATTATGTTGTTGTACCTTAAGTGCCATCGCCATTATTGGTGGTTTCTCTTGTGACTGTTAATAGTTTACATCATTGACCAATAATCATGTGGTTTCTACCTTGTTCGACATCAACACATCTATTCACATGGTTAGATTCGTATGTTGTAACACTAAAAGGAATATAATGAAAAATTAAGCTGGTAGTCTCGGTTTGGGATCTAGGGGAAAATGTTAGTGTATATATGTTTTATGTTTTATGCTCTCGCTATTTTTTATTTTCTGTTTTTAAGAATTTATTTGCAGATAATTTCTTTACAGGTTTAAAACCTACAAAATGCACTATCAGGAATATTTATTTAGAGATGTCATATATTGTATCGTGTTTGATTTGCAGGTCTCCTGGCGATGGTTTTCCAAAGTCCTTTCCTTGACTGATAAAGTTTCTCAACCATCACTTCTGATTTTGCTTTCATGCTTTAGGGGCCATCTATTACACAATATTTTTTCGTGTTCCCTATTCCCTATCTGAAGTATCGTCCTTTGTTTCACTCATGCCACAAATGTCGCAAAGTTGTGAAAACATATTCATCATGGATTATATGTTCCAAAAATCCCTGAATGCCAAAAAGAGAAATGCCTTAAAGCCGCCCTGCAAAGAGCTTGTGAAAACCCTAATATGCAAGCCCATTGTGTTTCTCTCCTATATAGCCTTGTGCTTGTCACCCTGTCTGTAACTTGTAAACAACGTTGGAAACGCAGGATTTAAAGTGGAAAGTCACGTTGGTCCTCTTCAGGCAAGTTCTCCAAAAATGGAGCAGAAACTTATTCCTCTAGAAGTCTCGAGAATGAAATTCTAGTATCAATAGGCTGAATATTGAGTCAAGTTCTCCCATTTGTATTCCTTGATCCTACCTTTAATGACTTTCCCCTTAAGATATGTACCTTCCTCCTTCTTTTGTGGATCCCTATTCTCTTCAGCTTCCCTATAATTGTATTCCATGCCTTCCCCTAAAGATTTGGTCATTTTTGGTTGCCTTTATAGTGCTCAAATGCACCTAAACACTTCCAAAATTTTAAGGAGAAGGAGTGCTTGAAGTCTTTGGCTTGGACTTGGGAACTCGTCTCGAAGGAGGCCTCCAACATCAAGGCACCGGTTGTTTGCTTCCCTCTTTAATTTATCAACAATACAAAGCATTTTTAACTTTCCATAAGCTTGTTGAAGATTAATTACTTAGTATGATGCTCCTTGATATGTCATATGGTTTAATTATAATGCAATATACTATGATTTCTTTGCGTCTCGTTGTTTGATCTCTCTTGCAGGTATTCACACGTAAAGTAATAGCGAGGAGCGAGCTTGGAAGTAAGGAGATAAGGATTAACATCGAAAAATAACCGCATAAGAGCGAGGTAGGTCATCTTCCTCTCTCATGTCATTCTGATTTAAGCTAGGAGAGTTTTCTTGATTTTGTCTCGTTTGTTACTAGACCCACTCATTGGGCTAGAGGGATTGCTTCTGTCCGTAGAAGGGATTTCCTAGTTAACACAAAGGCCAGGATATTTCTTTTGGAAGGTGTTAGAGCTCATGTGGTCTCAAATATCCATTGAAAAGAGATACCATTTTCTATGTGGAAGACACTAACTGAGCTATTCGAAAATAACAGTGACCATAGAAAATTGGCCCTCAAAGATAAACTTTGAAACATTAGAGTGCAAAAGAATGATACTATTTTGCAATATCTCTCTATATTTACACAAGTTTGTGATGATATTGAAGGGTTTGAGCTGAATGTTGCAGAATATGACCTGGTGAGCCCAACTGTTGTAGGCCTTCCAAAATCCTAGCATAGTTACTAGTAATTTTTGAATGGAAGGGAAAAATTAGCAAATTGGGAAAGGTTGTGGTCTGATTTGGTTCAAGAAGAGATCAAGAGAAATAACAAATATGGAACATCATACAAATCTAAGGATGAAGAGAATTTCTCATTAGCTGGAAAGGGGAAGAAGGGAAAAGGGAAGAATAACCCAAGTAAACCTGAATCTAGCCAAAATAATGGCAAGAGGAAATATTTGAGCAAGACAAAATGCTTACACTGCCATGACTTTGGGAATTATGAAACAAAGTGTCTGCATAAGAAGTCTGCCAAGAAGCCTACAGGAGGAGTAGGAGGTGAAGCATTGACTTCACAATTCAAACTAGATTTCACCCTAATAGCATGCATGGACACCACTATTATAGGGAGTGTGTGGTACCTTGATTTTTGTGCCCCGTTCCATATCATAGGGTGCAAGTATTTTTTTTTCTGTATCCTGGAGGAGAAGGATCTCTAGATGCATATCTAAATGGGAGATGATGGGAGGTACAACACTATAGGAATTGGTACTGACACCTTTGAGAGGGATAAAGCCTCTCCTCTTCACCACAAAGATGTTATGTTTGTACCTAGGCTGAAGAAGAACTTGATATCTGTAGCAATATTAGAGGATCGTGGGTATGGTGTTATTTTCAGTAAAGGGAAATCCTTATGAGACACATTGCTACCGGGAAAGTGAAGTAGATCGAGGTTCGTGTGAAGAACCTATACAAACTTGATGTGGGAGATTGAATTGAATTAAGAAGTAAGGCTGAAAAAGTGCAGAGCCGAGATTTTGGAGAACTCTGGCACATGAGATTGGGTCATCTACACCATGGTGCCTTAAAAATTGTGCAACAAATTACCACTGATCTCCTTAAAGGCTCCCTTGACCAGCATGATGTCTGCAAGGATTCCACATTGGAGAAATATGGAAAATTCGCTTTCAATGGCCGAGATAGTAGAGCAAATGCAATCTTGGAGTGAGTACACTTTGATGTTTGTGGACCATTTCTTACAACCTCCACTACAAAACATAATTACTATGTTATTTGTATTGATGATTTCTCCAGAAAATGTTAGATCTTCTTCATGCGAAAGAAGGATGAACTTTTCTTAAAATTTGTTGAATTCAAGGCATTGGTTGATAAGGAGACTGGGAAGAAGGTGAAGGCTCTCAAGAGCGGCAATGGAGGTGATTTTTTTTTGCATGCCTTCAAGGATTTATGTGCCAAAGAAGGTATTCAAAGAGAACTGAAAACACCCCATAACCCACAACAAAATGGGGTAGCTAAGAAGAAGAACATAAGCATATTGGGAGCACCAAGGGCCATGTTGCATGATCAGGGGTTGCCATTACATCTATGGGTAGAAGCATGCAACACCGCAGTCTACTTGCAGAACCAGAGTCCTCGTAGAATACTTGGTATGATCACACCAGAGGAAGCTTTCTCTGGGAGAATGCCTAATGGGTCTCATTTCAAAAAAATTGGAGCTTCAATTTATTGCCATGTCTCCAAGGATTTGAGGAAGAAACTTGAACCTACAATAGTGTTGGGAGTTTTTGTAGGATACACATAATTAACGAAAATCCACACAATTACCAGGTGTATTTACCTTCATTAAGGATGACAATTGTAAGGAGGGATCTCAAGTTCAATGAGGAGAAGGCGATGAGATGCTCTCTGGAACGAGAGTTGAATATCCCACCAGAGTATGAGCTTATAGCTCTAAAGGAGGAGCCTCAAGATGAGGTTCAGGAGGTTGTGGATTAGCCACATGCAATGGAGCAGATGAGAGGTTAAGTGGAGGCACCCACTCAACCTATATCTTCTAGAGATGGGAGAAAGAGAACCATAGAAGTCTATAGATTTTCGCAAGATGTAAGGGAGAATGTGGGAGTCCCCGCATCATAATACAGGAAAAGGAGGTAAATTATAGGTACATTGGTTACATGGCTCTCATGATAGATCTCATTTAGAGAGAGCCTTCTTCATTTGAGGAAGCAGTTTCTCAACCTGTTTGGGTTGATGCCATGGTGGAATAATACAAATCCATCATGAAAAACAATGTATGGGAGGTGGTGCTAAGACCATAAGGGAAATAAGTGGTTGGTTCTAGATGGTTCTGCAAAGTCAAGCATCCAATTGATGGGAGCATCGAGAAGTACAAGGCCTGATTTGTGGACAAAGGATTCTCTCATGTAGAGGGAGTGGACTATGAGGAAAAATTTGCACCAATTTTAGGATATTTCTCAATCAGATCCATTCTAACATTAGTTGTACAAATGGGGTGGAAAATAGATGAGATGGATGTGACAACCGCCTTTCTCAATGATGTTGTTGAGGATGAAATTTACATGACCATATAGAAGTATTTTATACATATGATCGACAGTCGCATGTGTGTGGACTCAAGAGAAAATTGTATGGTCTCAAATAGGTGCCTTGAGCATGGTACACTCAGATCGATAGTTATCTCAGCAGATCGAACTTCACCAAAAGTGAAGCAGATGTGAACCACTATCACATTATGGTAGATGGTAAGTTTCTTATTATTATTTTGTATGTTTATTATTTAATATTAACTAGTGATGAGCAGTTGATACACTCTTACAAAGAGTATTTTGCAAGGGAATTTGAGATGAAAGACATGGGTCTCATGCATTACTTCCTCAGGATGGAAGTATGGCAAGGTGATGGTGAATTGTTTATGCTTCGAGGGGAGTATGCCTCTGAAATACTTCAGATATTTCACATGGATACTTATAAGACCATGGACACACCTCTCGCTACAAACTAGAGGAAGGAGAATGACACTTCATGTGAAGAAGTTGATGCTACCATTTACAGGAAACTTGTAGGGTCTTTGATGTATCTTGTTAACACAAGACCCGACATGTGCTATCTATTAAACCAACTAATTCAAGTTATAGTGAGGCCTACCAAGCTGTATTGTAAGGAAACAAATCATGTGTTACGATACCTCATAGCCATTACCGAGTATGGATTATGGTACAAGAGGACAGAGGGATTAAAGATCCAACGCTTCACCGATGTATATTGGGCGTGGAGTTCATCAGACAGTAAAAATACTTCAGGTGTTATCTTTAGTTTTGGGTCCTCGACTAAATTGGAGATGACAAGGCAGTGTAATATGAGTTGTATACTTGTCTGAGTGTATAGGTGTTGCATGAGGTTCGATGATCAATCCTTGGTAATTATACAACAAATTTGGAGGAAAATACTAAAGAATATAGGCTAATTTCCTTAAGAATTACGCAAGGAAATAGGAGGCTAGGTGAGAAAACATTTGGCTGTGTTGGGAAGAAGTTCTCAGTGAGTAGAGAGAAAATTTCTTATTTTGCAGGTTGTGCTCAGAGCTAGACCAAGAAATTGTAATAGTTTCTCTATTCAACTGATTAATGCAAAGCGTCTTGAGGGGTTTTTCCCATTTGGTTTCCCATAGAAATCATTGATGGTTTTTCTTGTTGCGTGTCTATGCATGTTATTCCAAATTGTGATTTCCATTCTGCATATCAGTAGAGTAGAATTGTGTCTCTTGATTTTAGTTTAATTTCTTGAGAAAATTCAATTTCTATCAAATTTATATAGAAATTTAGTGACATAAAGAGGTTTGACAACTGACTAGAACTACACAATTCATAATTCTAGGCAAGAGAGGACAAGAATTGCACAGTTGACAGAGTCAGGCAGTTAAATTGGTGGCTTAAGTTCGAAGGTTTCTCAACATGTTGATGGAGGAGGGAGACTTCCTTCTAGGACTGCAAAGTGCACAATTTAAAGAGACAAAGGGGCTTCATTGTCGCCTGGGAATGTGCAATTCACAATTCTAGGAGGGAGGAAGGTTTTCTAAATATTGAGCAAGTTGCAAAGATAATGAAGGCTTCAAAATGGCTAAGTGTGGGATCAGTGAGGTAAGAGAGAAAAAGATATATAATCAAGTCATGAAATGTTGATTTAACATTCAGATAACATCAACACACACCATAAAACTAAAAAATCACATACATACCTTGAAACAAAAGCAAAGCGACAGTTATTTCTAAGTGTGACAGCTGAAACGTCACATGCGACACTTAGAATGTATTTAATAACAAGAGTGTTGACTAAAATAAATCGATGTGCTAATTTGTGGGGAAGAATCTAGTGCATATCATTATGATATATATGATTTACTATTGCAGAAGAATGCACTAGAGCAGCCTCTAGCAATGCACTAAGATGCGACACATGCATGAGTGAAAATCATCAAAAACAACAATTGTGATGGTAATAAAACATGAAAATGACACTTGAAAAAGCTAAATAAAGTGAAAGTTATATATTCTCTATAGAATAGAACATAAAAACGCCACTTGTGGAAGTGAAAGCAAGAAAAACTATAATTGCAAAAATCAAAACGACACTAATGAAAGGCAAAGCGCACAAAAGTGACAATTGATAATATTCACCCGAGAGATTATACATTGCAACCAACAGTGGGGGAATTGTTGATCTTGGGAATGTGAAATGATTGTCAACAAGGAATACGTAGTCTTTTTCTTTGGTAATTACGCAATCACTATACTCACGGACTGCACAAGCACTACCTCTTGGGATTGTGCAATCATCATCCACGTGTTGAGAAATCTAGGGCATATCAATTAGGCGATTTCTCTTCGTTAGATAACTTCTTGTGAATGCTTTTTACTTATTAGATTGGGATCTTCTTTTACTTAGGTTATTATAGTGTTCTTCTTCATCAAACAAATACCAATTCATAAACCACAAAGAGACAAGAGACATATAATGTAGGCGATCATCCAGGGCCAAAACATCTCCCACTTAAGAGAAAAACCCAAACGAATTCTTCTTCTTATAGATACTTCAAATGATGAATACCAAGATCAAGACCCTTTACCTATTTTCCACTACAAGACCAAGACATAAGTTCCCTTTCATTGCTTCTCTTTTTTGCCCAAGTCAACACTTAGTCCAATTTCTTTCCTTCCTTTGTACCTCGGTTATACATCAGATTTTTGGCTTCCTTTCTCGTCTTTTTGAATTAGAACTGCAACCCTTTTGTCCCACTTCAAAAAAAAAATATTACTTCATCTCTTGACTCGCTTAGATATATTGAATTCCTTCACTCTAGATGGAGGTTTCTATTATGGCAATGCAGCTTGAGTATCACCCTAATATTCATGAGTTACTACAATATTTTGGCTTCTTTTGCAACACCTATAACTCACACGTGTGAAGAGTATCAACCCAAAACATATCAGAAATGGCCTCGGTTATATTCTCCCCTCCTTCGCTTGGTTCTAGGCTTCCTTGATGAACTTCACTCTTCCTATTTCAGACTTATCCCTGACCGAAATTATGTCTTTGAAATGAGGTCGAGCTGCCCTATTTATAGTGGTTGGAGCATCCATAATAATCCAACTTGAAATTTGGGTGAGCCGACATGTACTTTGTTTCATATTTATTATTTTATTTAAGGGCGACTTGATGGAGATGCTTGAGCTTGTTCTTGGAGGATCTTTTTATTCTTTGAATGTCTCATAAAAATATGTAACATGCCCAAGAAGGGTCCTTCGTACATGACATTGACTCAATTTGTCTTTATGACCAATCCTAAGGGCTCAAAATGGGAGTCATTGCTAAAAGTAAAATCCTTTGCTCATGAAACCAATGAGACAAGCATTACAATAATAATTTTATTTTTTCTTCTTTACATCAAATACATAAAATCACAATTACACATGTCATTACAAAGACCGAACCTAGTTACACTTTTCAACACTCCCTCTTAATTAGAAAGGTATTCATAATGGTACTTGGTCATTCTCAATCTGAAGAATTTTCATAAGAAGAGCCAAACTAGTAACCCATATGTTTAGCATAATATCAACCAGCATTGTCACATATCAAAGCCTTGACTAAAAACTCTATATCTCCACAAGATCAGAGCACAATGTTGGCGAGATCAATGATGTATACATACCCTCATCATTGTCTCTCTCCGAACATACCTCACCTGGGTTCTCAGGGTGTGTTCCATGGGGACTATTCTTATTTTAGATTCCCATTCCTTAAATAATATCGGTCCTCTACGACGACTCTTATCTTGGATGCCCTAAATCATCCTCAAAGAGTATCATATGCCAGATGTTTACCCAATACTCCATTTTGTCTTCCCAAGATAAGACAATAATGATCTGTCTATATCTCTCCTCATGGCCTTCAGTAAGACTTACAGTTGTTAGTTATGGTCTAGTGCATGACACAAGAGATAGAGAGCCACAATTGTCACTCCCTCTTAACCAAGGATGATCAATCCATTCCATTATGGAATGTACATAAGCTCCCTCTTAAATAGGGACTTTACCAAGCTCCCTTATGACCAGGGACTTGCTTCCAGTAGCTCATCAGGTGGAGATCATGGGATAACCAATTGCTTGTAGAAATCCTTCCTTTGATGTCATGAGTTTCTTCTTTTCCATGAATTCTGCACTTATTGGGACTTCTTCGTAGGGCATAGATCATCCATCACTTTCATCCTTGAGCCATTTCATCATTCCTTTCATTGGAAAGTGATCCATCAGTCCATATTTGACCTTCCTTCATGCCATGTTGCCTTATTCAAGCCATTTTTCCTTTAGGATATTTCATCCTACTACATGGTCTTCAGCGATGGAAGACATCGACAACTCTTCCCTTGGCAGCCCTGCAAAAGACCATCCAGATATTATTCAAAAATAGGAAATGAAAATTAAATCAAATTTCCTTTGTGATTGTCTTTCATCATGACATATTTTGATTTGCATCAGCATCCTGCATACACATTGACACATCTCCAAAAGGCATACATTGTCAAGGGTCTCCTTCTTTTTCAAACTTCCATCAGATTCTTCATATATTTCTTGGAGATATCATAGTCAAATATATGATTCCTTGGATGTTTATTTCCTTTTCCATAGTTGCATGGTTCACGATATTCTTCCCTTATTTCTTCACACATTTCCTTTCAGGAATTTATGATCATAGTTCCTTCAATTATTATCAACCACCTCATATTTCATATGAGGACTTATTATGTTGATTTCATCAAGAAAATGTGTGACCTATGCCTTATGGCATCTTTTTCAATGGAATATATCCTTTCATTTGATCATACTCTTAGGGTCGAGCATTCATCCAAGTTACCTGCAACCATATGACATGAATCTTCATTTTTCAAATACAAGCATACATACCTCATTTTTCTTTAGGTCATCTTTATTCAGCAGCTTCCATGATTGAAATAACTTCAATCCCTTGACCTGCTTATTGACATCATACCATCCTTTCATGAATTCCTCCAAGTATGAATCCTTGATGAAACACTTTCTCCCCTTGTATTGGTGAATCTTCCGATGAAGATTTCTAATAGAGGATATTAAGTATCCTCATCCAATAGATGTTTCCTCTTATGTATGATGATTTTTTTACTAGATGACTTTCCCATAAGTGCTTCTAATGAGGTTACCAGGAGCAATATAATTTCATAGACCTATTTATGCTACCATTCATACTTCTCTATTATGATGTCATGAGCTCTTTCTTCTAATGATACAATGATGCCATGATGCATCCTATCATGCACTTCCAGTGATTCCTAACATGACAGTTATACTTTGCAACACAAAATAAACTTGAAAATAGAAAGTAGAAAAGACCTAGGTGAGAAAGATTATCTCAATCATAATAGAGATCTTTTACTTCCTCTTTCTTGGACTTCTTCTTTTCAACTTCCTCCACTTCCTTGGTGATATGGGATTCTTCTCTTCCTCTTTTGTTATTGTCCTTATTGAGCTTAGTAAAATCTCTCCTATAGTGCCCATATTCTTGACACCCATAACACTGAATCTTATCCATGTCCTTATTCTTTTTTTAAGGACCAAACTTTCTAAAGTTTCCCTTTCTTTTTATCATTGTAGCATATGCCTAATTTTTATCACCTTGTCCCACATCAATTTTTGCCTTTAGCATGGATTCTTCAATATTTCATAGTGACCACAATTCATGGAATGGAGTAACTTCTTTCTTCCCATAAATACTTTAAGTAAAGTTTCCCACTCCTCTAGTAGTGCATTTAGTACAAATGTAGTCATTTCTCTATCAAACATGACTTCTCCTAGATCTTGAAGTTGATCCATGATTTCAGATATCCTCATAAAGTATGAGGCTATTCCTTCTTATTTTTACATCTTCAACCTATAGAGTTCTTGCCTTAGTGAGATAGCTTCCCCTGCAATGCTTACATAATACAACTCTACCAGTTTGTCATATATTTCTTTGAAGTTTCAAGTTTTTATACATATGGAATGAGGGGATCCTTGATGGATTCAATGAGAATCCTTTGTGCCCTAACTTTCCCCTTCATAAACTTTATAAGTTCTTGAGCATATTCTTTTGCTGGTTTGGTGATAGATCCTTTGAAATGATCCGTGACCTCATTTTCAATGAGATTTAGATATGTCCTCTTCTTCCATGAAAGATAGTTTGAAGCCCCAACCAATTTGTTGATTTCCTTGAAAAAACACATTTTGACTTATTCATATGTGTACACACACTTACTTGTTGAGATGTTTCTTCCACTTTTTTCTTCCTTGAATTTGATGATGATATAGATGATAGAAATCTTCTCCTTTATGGATATAGATCTCTTCAAGAATAATCCTTGACCCATCAAAGATGGATAACACTTAGTTTATGGCAATTAATGATGACTTCTAGATGGCATCCTTCAATGGGAATAATCTTGCTTCAATGAGAGGGAAATTGCTTTATAACCTTTTGAGGATAATGACACCGCCCCTTGATCTAGCCTCCTTTAGATAACTAGCCTTCAAGATACTTTGAATCCTTCAGTGTTGATTGAGTGACAATACCATAAATGCTTCTAGGGTTTTGAATTTCTCCAAGATGATGTGATCTTTGTCCTTGAAGTGTTTCTTTTGGATGAACAGACTTCTAGATGCTTTGATTTGTAAATATCTTCACCTTGAGTAGATATAAGGTTTTTTCCTTTTGATTATTTGAGTGATGATCCCAAGACTTCTTTTGAAGTATACTTATTCTTCGATCTATGGTTTGATTTTTTGATGTAGATCTTGACTTCACTTTGGAATCCTTCAATTTTCTTTGATGTCTTTCTCGAGATTTGATCCATTATACCTTGAGTGTCTCTTGATAAGATTTCATTCCTTGAGATTGTCACCTTAGCTTTGATACCATGTTGAGAAATCTAGGGCATATCAATTAGGTGATTTAGGTTATTATAGTGTTATTCTTCATCAAACAATTACCAATGCATAAACCATAAAGAGAGAAGAGACACAGAGTGTAGGCGATCAGATAGGTCCAAAACCTCCCCCACTTGAGAGGAAAACCCAAACGAATTCTTCTTCTTATAGACACTTCAATTGATGAATACCAAGACCAAGACCCTTGACCTATTTTCCACTCCAAGACCAAGACACGAGTTCCCTTTCATTGCTTATCTTTCTTTCCCAAGTCAAAACTTGGCCCAATTTCTTGCATTCCTTTGTACCTAAACTATACTTCAGATTTTCAGCTTCTTCA
This sequence comes from Pinus albicaulis, assembly GCA_034641835.2. Lineage (NCBI taxonomy): Eukaryota > Viridiplantae > Streptophyta > Pinopsida > Pinales > Pinaceae > Pinus > Pinus albicaulis. The sequence continues at coordinate 596,655,676 of CM076582.1, read as the reverse complement.
ATCATACTGCAACCTTTCTGTCCTACTTCAAAAAAAAAAATTACTTCAGCTCTTGACTCGGTTAGATATACTGAATTCCTTCTCTCTAGATGGAGGTTGTTATTGTGGCAATGCAACTTGAGTATCCCCCTAACCTTCAAGAGTTACTGCAATACTTCAGCTCCTTTTGCAGCACATATACCTCGCACGTGTGAAGAGTATCAACCCAAAACAGAGTAGAAATGGCCTCTGTTATATTCTCCCTTCCTTCGCTTGGTTCTAGGTTTCCTTGATGAACTTTGCACTTCCTATTGAAAACTTCTCCTTGACCGAAATATTGTCTCTGAAATGAGGCCAAGCTACCCTATTTATAGTGGTTGGAACATCCATAGTAAGCCGGCTTGAATTTTGGGTGATACAACATGTCCTTTAGTGCATCTTTATTATTTTATTTAAGGTCAACTTGATGGAGATTCTTAAGCTTCGTCTTGGAGGGCCTTTTTATTCTTTCAATGACTCATACAAATATATAAAATGCCAAAGAAGAATCCTTCATACATGACATTGACTCAATTTGACTTTATGACCAATCCTAAGGGATCACAATGGGAGCCATTACTAAAAATAAAATTCCTTTCTCATAAAACCCATGAGACAAGCATTACAATAATATTTTTTTTTCTTCTTTACATCAAATACATAAAATCACAATTACACATGTCATTATGAAGATCGAACCTAGTTACACTTTTCAACACCACGGAGAAATGCACAGTCAATGTTATCAGCATTTGCGCAGTCACTGTAATTAGAATTTGTGAAATGACTGTCGACAAGACTTACATAGTGTTTGACTTTCTATGGTGTGCTTTGACTGTTGGGATTGCTTGAAAGAAAAACACTTATAAATTCATCAAAATTTGACACGTGTAAGCAATTGAATTCAACAACTAGAACTTTAGAATAATACTTAAGAAAATTATATCCCAATCATGAAGCGACTATGAAAAATCAAGGAAAGACAGATCATAGGATTACAAGTAGGCTCCAAAATTCAAGTGTGAGCAAAATTTGGGAGAGTGTTTGTCGCAAAGAAAACACTTGGAGACACACTAGTAGAACTCCAACTTCTTTGTTTAGGTCTTAACCTTTAAGTGCAATGTCTCAGTCTTTCAGGAAGTATTGATTCGCCATGGAGATTACCTCGGCTTTGCCACTTATCCCAGTTAAAGATATAGTCTCTTTTATTCCTTGCTCAACTTGAAACACTTCAACATAAGACTAGTCATACCTCAACTATTTAGATAGGGGAGAAGGATAATAAGTATACCGATATTTTTATAATCAAATTTAAGCACATTCCATAGTATTGCTTCATTTCCAACAAGCCTGTTTAGTACCCTGATGGAGTCACCTCAAGGTATCACAAGCATTGCTTCGCTAGCAGCAGGCCTATTATGGTGAAGTTGCTTGTTTCTCCTTCTGCAAGAGAAGCCTTTATCTTCTTCACCCTTTACTCTTATTTGAATGATATGCTTGAAGCATTTATTGAACATTCGTAACATGGGTGGAAGAGGTATCCCAACTTATTTAATTAGCAAGAGAGGTTGTTCCTTGTTTAAGAGATTTGAAAGATAACTGAAGTTAATATGCTCGTTTTAAGATTTCTCCTTTCCCTTCTCTACTCGATTGAGCCGACAAGTCAAAACACCATTCAATACAGGGATGAGTCAAGAAAGAAGATCCCAATAAAGATACAATATTTGTAGTTTTACCGAAGGCTTTCCATCCATAACGAATTGTATTTTCCATCCAAACATCATTGAATTTAAAGATATATAACCAAGTGTTACACAACATTTGGTCACTTTCCCTAAACTCCTTTTTCCTGAATCTTGGAGGACCCTCACAGTGACCCTTGTGTACCATTTCCATCATGAAAATATGTCATTGCATCCCTTACAATCTTAAGAACAAACTCTTCGTTGATCATTCCTGGAGTATCTCCTTAAAAGCCCATCTTTTTGGAGTAGTGTCACCTCTCTGTGTCTCACCAGTGCCGATGACCCATCCTAAGCTTGTGACCAGTGCCGATCGCCACTAGTATGGACATCACACCTGCGTTGATCCACTTATGGAATATTTTTAAAAAGGAAACAAAGCTTCATGGCCTAGAAGATTTGAGGGTGGAGAGATGGATGTTTGTTGGTCAAGATATGGTAGAGCTTCCTCCCTTGGGCCTCTTATTCCTACAAAAGAGGAACCTCCCAAAGAGATAAGACATTTTCCCGTCATAAATGGATCCATGTCCCCTCCTCCATCTCTATAAATTCATCATCCTCCAATTCCTCTGCTAGTTAGAACAAAATATAGCATAACAAAGAGAGGTTTCAAGATTTTCATAATCTATGAAGGAGAGAGTTGAGCCCTCAGCCTTCTCACGTTGAGTTGAAAATGAATGCTTTAGAGACATGGTCGGATTCGGACCCGCTTAAAGAGAGCTTCGACATCAAGGCGCAGGTTATAACTCCTATTTTATTTATAATATGACGCAACTGATATTTAGTTTCCATTCTTGTTCATGTTTATGATTAAGAATTCTGACATTCCTTCATCAGTTAGATAGGTTATATACGTATATGCATGTTGTATTTGTATGCTTCTTGTTGTTTCTTGGTCACTTGTGCAGGTAATTGAACGCCAGTAGTAATGGAGATCAAGTTATGGAAAAGAGAAGGATCAATGAGTTTCGACGAAGAGCAACATCGTAGCATCAGATCGAGGTAGGCCATCTCTTTTGATCTATGTTTCATTTACGATCTAGGAAAGTAGGTGTTAGCTTGTTTCCCTTGTTGCTAGACCCACTCTAGGGCTAGAGGGATCGTCTCTGTCAGCAGAGAGGATTTACCTATACAACAATTTGGCGACCATATTTGGGAGTCATTGCCTTTAGCCTCCTTTCACTTTTTGAGTTTTGGGTTTTTTCGTCCATCTTTTGTCAAATATCCACCTCTCCTTTGTTTCTGGCTATTATGACTTCTTCTAGTCATCAATCATTATTTTGAAGTGATAAGCATGGCTTGATTCAGAAAAACCCTTTTATTTTTTATCATTTCCATTGATCGGCATTGTTCTTTCTCTGACAGACGCGTTGATCAATGCTAAATGTTTTAACACAGTGGTGCTTATTGCTTTCCAATGTGAGGTGCAGCCGCACAACCGCACCAATGTCTGTGTGTTTTCTTGTAGGGTTTCTCTTCATTGAGTTCTAATGTGTTTTACCCTTCTGGATTCATTTCTCTGCTCACCCTCTAGAACTGTAAGGTCTGGGTTGCCTCTGAAATCAATCCCAGAATACAACCAGTCCTCCACGACAATGAGCTAACGCCTCAACCACACGAAGAAAGTAGGCTTGTACGACATGTATTGTCCGCCTCCTGTGCGAGGCATCAGCTCGCTCCATCTGACCATGTGTAGATCCCATGGTGTGGGCACGACCACTTTCGCCCACTGAAATTGGAACAACGGCACTAGTTCTAGAAACAATGCTGCCAAGATTGATACGTACCCAAATAGCTTAAGATGACCATTTTTGCATTTGGAAAGTTGTTTCTTCATATTTTCCAACACTGCTTCTGCCCAGTTAAAGATGGTGGGTTCCATACAGTCAATGGCTATTTGGAGTTGATCCTTCTTAGCCTCGTGTGGTGCTTGTGCCCTAGCGACATGTGTTATGGTGTACATGACTACCTTGAGAGGCAGGTTTTTCACGCTTTTTATGTCTACCTTCCCACTAGAATATTTGGCTACCTCTGGACACTACCTCCCTATGAGCATATCCATGCTCTCACCCATGATCTGGCTCCCTACCAGATGATCTTGATCCCCTCTCCGTGATAGACCAGTGATGAAGTAAATGTTAGCAACCTCGATTTTCAACTCTTGGTTGCCGATAATAAATCTCTCTCGTCCTGTATCCTAAATACTCACCAGGTACTGTAGCAACTCTGGCTGAGATCTTACGCTGAGCGTTAAGAATAATTTAAGGAGCCCGCAGTTCCCTAAATCATCGAGACAATATTTATCCTCCATGGCTTCCCTGTCCACATCCTCATGTTCCCTTTCTCTCCATTCAATCACCATGTTTCTTAATGGTTTCTCCCTGTCACATCATTTAAACAATATTTTGTCAAACATTCGTGCATAAAAATCGAGTTCAAATGTTGATTTTTGGAAAAAAAATCGTTTTTCACTCTCTGCGATCGGCGCGTCCATTTTAAAAATATCTACGTCGATCGGCGTGCTTCCTGTGTAAAAAATGGCAAATTAGCGTGATCCCGATAGGGCATTCTCGCGTCGAACCGTCACGAAAAAAGAGTTTGAAACTCTTTCTCCAAAAATCACCATACATCATTAAAATGTTGAGACGGGTATGAAAACAGAGATAATGAGCATGGATCTTACCTGGTACCAACGGTTCATCAATAAACTTCCTGGATCGCCCATAATCAACTCCTGAAGAATCAAGGTAAAAAAGGTAAAAATCCTCTTCCAAGACTTGTGAAAGTAAAAAGTGAAAATGTTTTTACTTTTCTCATTTTTATAAATTTTCAAGTCACTTTTAGGGTTTTTTCCATATATTTAATTATTTTTGCTTTGAGAACAAAAAATGGGTTCATTCTTGTGCAACAACAGGGTTAAAAGTGTGACGAATGATATGAAAACGAGTTTTAGTTTATTAATTTTTCAGACTCGGTAAAAATAAATGAAAAAGTCACCCCCTCGGAGTCATCTTTAAGCTCTTTTCTGACTCTCGAAAAATGAAAATATTGCCAAGTATTTGTCGTTTTGAACTCCTTAAAATAAACAAAATGTCGTTTTCCCAGTATACATTTACCCCTTTTTTGGGTTGGGATAAACTATTTACGAAAAAAGAATACCTTAGTTAATCATGACTAAGAGCCTCTCTCAAACTTTGTTTTCTATCTCTTTAGATTCGAGAGACTATCTACGAAAAGGGCCCTATTGAGTTTTATTTTCTGATTCTTTTCAAACTCTATAAACATGAAAAGGTGTCGAGTTTTACCTTTTTCGGACATGTTAAAATTTAATGACATTGGAATTGTCACCATGACACTACCAAGTTCCTCCTTCCTAGGGCTCGTAAAATGTACTAGGATGGATTTTTCCAAAGGACAAACTTATATGACAAGCATATGCTATCCCCTTAAATCTTGTTTTCAAAAATAATTGGGGTACTCACCAGAAATGGTGGGGGGGAAATGGAAGTATTTATCAGTTGCGTCGGGCAGTATGTCACTCTTGAACATGACACTTGTCTGCAGTTCGTTTCAGGTTGGGGACATCCTACATTCGTCACTTTACCTCCATGGGTTTGGGAAATATGTTTTCCTCTCATGCAATTACCATTTTTCAACATGACCTCTGATTCCATTTGAATCAAATACTGCCAAACTCCGGAGTCGTGTCGCTGATATGTTCAAGAGCAGTTCATTCTGTAGTTTTTCATCACTTGATTCTCTGTCCAGTCTTGATTTACAACCATATTGTTCCTTTGTCTCGTGTTGATGATGTGGGATACATCATGGCCCTCCTTCAATGGATCGCTTCCTGTCAACTTCGGCTCATTATCTGGGAAGTTGATCTAGAGACTCCTTTCAGTACCTTAGGGCCTGTATGCCTTAATGGCATGTTTTTCGCGTTTGACGACGGGTTCACCTCATTAGCCTTCGATCGGATGATTTCACGAGTGTTCGACTTCAGTTCCTTATTCACATCTCATGGATTGTACTGCTAGTATCTTAAGGGTCATCATCATTATTGGTGGTCTCTCTCGCGCTTGTTAACAGTCTACATCATTGACTGGTAATTAGGCGATTTTATTTCATGTTCAACTTCAGATCACTCATTCACATGCATGAATTTGTACTTGATCGAGTCATGATAGAGTGAAAGACCCTGGGTTTTGTCTGATAAATTCCATGTTGCGAGGTGATATTAGTTATTTATTATTGTATACATGACTCTTCTATTTGGATGGTTACGACCATACCTAAGTCCATATTTGTGATCCTTCTTATTGTTGGATGGATGTGTCCATGCCATGGATCCTATTACATGATCTCTTTTATGGATGGCTATGTCCATGCCTCATACTCATGTATTTATATTAGAGATTTCAGTTGTATAAATTTACTTGATTCGCAGGTTTTCTAAGGGCAGCGTCTTGGTCTTGGCATATTCTTGTAAAGCATTTCACCCCTCAGCCTCGTTCTGCCTTCATGCTTTAGGGGCATCTGTTACGCAACATTTTTCACTGTCCCTGAACTCCCTATTCCCGAATCCTGGAGGACATTCACAGTGACCTCTATGTACCTTTTTTGTCATGAAAATATATCGTTGCATCCCTTACAATCTGAATAACAAACTCTCTGTTGATCATTCCTAGAGTATCTCCTTAAGAACCCATATTTTTGGAGGATCACTGACCTCTCTGTGTCTCACTAGCACTGATGACCCATCCTAAGCTTGTGAGCAGCACCGATTGGCGCTATTATGGACATCACACTTGCGCTGATCCACTTCTGGAAGATTTTAAAAAAAAAAGGAAATGAAGCTTCATGGCCTAGAAGTTTCGAGGGCAGAGAGCTAGATGTTTTTTGGTCATGATATGGCCGAGATTCCTCCATTTGGCCTCTTGTTCCTACAAAAGAGGAACCTTCCAGAGAGATAAACCATTTTCCCATCATAAATGGATCCATTTCCCTCCTCCATCTCTATAAATTCATCATCCTTCAACGCCTTTTCTAGTTAAAACAGAATAGAGCATAACAGAGAGAGGTTTAAAGATTTTCATAAGATTTGAAGGAGAGATTTGAGCCCATAGCCTTCTCACGTTGTGTTGAAAATGAATGCTTTAGAGACATGCCCAGATTCGGACCCACTGAAGGAGAGCTTCAACATCAAGGTGCAGGTTGTAAGTCCACTTATATTTATAATATGACACAACTGATATTTAATTTCCATTCTTGTTCATGTTTACGATTAATATTTTGATATTCCTTGATCAGTTAGATAGGTTATATCTATATATGCATGTTGTATTTATATGCTTCTTGTTGTTTCTTAGTCACTTGTGTAGGTAATTGAACGCTGGTAGCAGCAGAGATCAAGTTTTGGAAAACCGGAGGATCAAGGAGCTTCGATGAAGAGCAACATCACAGCATCAGATCAAGGTAGGCCATCTCTTTTGATCTATGTTTCATTTATGATCTAGGAAAGTAGGTGTTAGCTTTTTTCCCTTGTTGCTAGACCCACTCTAGGGCTAGAGGGTTTGTTTTCATCCACGGAGAGGATTTACCTATACAACACCAAGACAAAGAAGAGGATGAAAAATTAGCCAAGCATTTTACGTCTTCGTAATATCCCTTTTCAAGTTTTGCCACATTGTCTTTTGATCCAAAAGGGGCACCTTTCACGCAGAGTCTTATTAAACAAACATGAAATGAAAAACATGAAAAAGGTAGAACACAAGATTAATAAAAACAAAGCAAATGAAGAACTAAACTAAAAAAAAAAAACATGCATGAAAAAATAAAACTAAAAATAAAATAAACACAGAGACTAAATGGAGAGAAAGTGCATGATGAGTATGCAAGGGAACTAGAATGTAGCTAGATTTACTTCAAACCTAACTAGCTAGAAGTTCAAGGTTAAGTGTAATGAAATTTCCAATGTACCAACTGTAACTGTTGGCGATCTGCAAACACAAAGATAAGAGCAATTAAGACCAATATAAAATGACGTGAAACAGATTAGTTAAAAACTTAAACAACTTGCACAATAGATTGAAGGTATTTTCTACATGAAAGAAAATATTTCATAACAACTAACCATAACCAACCTATAGCCTTACCTTTTCGATGATAACAACAGTCACGTGAACATCGAAGGCTTCTTGTGAATGTATCTTCATCGGTGTTGTCATTCTTAGGCAGCATCAAGAAAGATCAAAGCTTATTATTAGAAAAAGGGACTGCTGAGTAAGATGTTTCCAACTAGTCATATATTCAATCATGACATCCAAAACAACCATTTTTAAAACCCTAAAACTCTTGGGAGAATAAATTTTCAATCAATGTACTCGAATTATAAGGAGAATCAACAAGACCAACTGATATGGGACAACTCTCATCAGATGTACTAATGGAAAAATGATTCATTGAGTGACATTTGTAAGGACCAATGTTAAGACTAGGTTGATGAATTATCATAAGAGATTCTCAATTCTCCATTAGTTCCCTTTGTATCTGATTATAAACCAGGCCAACAATACGAAAGCTTGGGAAGTTAGAACCAATTGTTGGTCTTGTGAATCTGGGAAACCGATTGAAACAACATGCTGACAAAACGTTAGAAGGAAATGTAAAATAAAATCTAGTATTCATGTTAGCATGAAGGTTTTGATCCACTAAATGATTCAAGACTTGAAATTTTCTCAAAAGAGTTGAGTGGGCGAGAACGAAAATGATTAGTTTAATAACATTCACGATAAAGATTAAGAGTCAATTGTTCACAAAAGCACTTAACAAATATGAATCCTTCGACCAAAGTTGATCTTTATGTTTATAATCTGAATGATAAGCTTCGTAGATCTGTGTATCCATGAAATATGTACATTCCAAACCTAAATTCGATACAAGACATTGGCATGGGGATGAATAAAATAAAGTAGAAACTTTATCTGATCAGAAACCAAATCTTGAAAGTTATAAAAACAATATCCGAAATGCCAAAAATATTTCAAGAAAGAGTTTGCATCAAGTGAATCAGTACAAAGTAAAGATTTATGCGAGAAAATCTAGATCTGACTTAGTTCGGGGACTTTACCAGGATTGCGAGAACCTGACATAGCCATCAATGAGAGTTGAATTGTCTCAACTTCCTAACAAGTTCCAAAACTTTGAAAAGTTGGATAATTGCATTTTTAGAATTGAGTAAAATTGAAAATTTCATGTGGACAACTACTATGAATTAAATCAACAAGATCACGATTATTTGGGTGGCATCCATCTGCATCACTAGTTTGATCAAATTTGACAACTTCGAAAAAAAACTACTCAAGTCATAAGATCCTTATAATTGTAAATCCAGAGATGTATAGATCAGAGAAAAATCATGAGCAACTTGATTTGAAGGGTTACCCTTATGCAAACAAGATATTGCAAAGAATGCAATGGATACTTGATAATTTCATTGTTTCCTTCTTTGTCATGGATAACCTCACTACCTTCTGTCAATGCAAAATCCAAATAATTAGATGATGAATTTGAAGAGCATAGATTATATTCTTCATAAGTTACTGCATTACAAACAGTAGAGCACAGGGGATAGTGAGGTAAAAACTGCTCTGGAAGTTCAAGACCCGAAAAAACTGCTAAAAATAGTAAATGCTGCTATAAACAAGGAAACTGATGAAACCGAATCGAGGTTTAGGTGGAATAGGTGGGTGGAAACCAATACCCACCTGGATCAGTCCTCCCTCCTTAAAAATCAATGGTCCCCATTTCGTGTAGAGCCTCCATGAGGTGAGGAAATTTCAGTTGAACCTAGTCCCTGGTAACGGAGTTGTCCTGCTTTCACAACTCGATATAGATGGATCCTCTGTTAGCAAGTGTTCTTGGTCTATATGTCCATAATCTGATTAGTTATGGTCTGTTCCATTTAGTATGGGTTTATCTCCATTGGTGTGATTTTTTTTGCAATGTTGGATCTGTCCAATAATGGTGGAAAGTATGGTCGAAGGCAGTCCACATTGAACACTGGGTGCGGGTCAATGAACGATGGGATGTTGAGCTCGAAGGAATTATCCCCTATACCAATGGTGTTGGTGTACGACCCATATCGGAGTGGGTGAAGCTTTCGGTGGGGCCCAATGAGGTGCTCCTTCTTCAAATGTAGCCAAACTTTGTCTCCCACCTGGAACTTGTGTGGCACCTGATGTTGATCATGTCGCTGCTAGCACTTAGCATTGCATCTCTCCAATATGTCATGGACCTACTGGTGAATGTGTTGAATGCACTCTCTTAGTGTCAGTATTTGCATCCTTCCACCAGTGATCAAAAAATCTCTTTTCATATCGTAGTAGGGTCCCATTATGAATTTTTTGTCATTCCATTAGGTCATCATGCAAAAATTTGGTCATTGGAGGTAGCCCAAGGTCAAACCTCACTCTTTTCAAAAATTTCATTACTTGTTGGCTCATTTCACCACTTTCCTGAGTGTACATCAGTTATGAGTTGTCATCATCATTTCTATCTTTTCATCATGAATTTCATTCAGTTAGAGTCTCCATTAGGTCTTAGGGTTTTCAAGGTCCATCAAATAACCATTTGCATGCATAAAAGTCCAACAAGTAAAAGGGTAGCAATAAACACATTTTATTATGAAAGTTTGATTTGTAAATTTAATTTCAATTCAATAAGTAATTTTATGTTTCTTAATATGTAATAAGTTCTCATGGTTCCAAGGTAGCTGCATACTCAAGGTTCCATCAGCCAAGTAAGTCAAAGTTCCAAAAGTCATTGTGTTCCAAATCCACCAAAAAATCAAATTCAAAGGATCAAGATCAAAAAATGAAAGGTGAATTGCAATGTTTAAGTTGAGTTTGAAAAGGAAAATGTGGGTCCCATGCCTATTTTTGAAATTTCATCAAGTATAAAGGGCCATCAAAGACCAAGGATACTTTCATTTGCATCCTCATGCATTGAGCTCTCAACTTCCCCAAGTCAAAAATCAAATTTTCAGTAAGAAATTCGAATTTCCTTGAAGGTGTTGCTCTCCTGCTTCAGGCAATGCGTTTTTTACTGAGAGGCTCTACGCTCCTACTTCAGGCGTTGCGCTTTTGCCTGGGAGGCGCTGCGCTCCTACTTCATGCGTTGTGTTTTTGCCAGTTTTCACCTACAACCTCCAAATCTTCTTTGCAAGTGGTCCAAGCATCAAATCAAGGTTTTATCAATCAAATGCAAGTAATTTACACCTCTCAAAGCCCTCCTTTCACTTCATAATTTCAAATTTATGGTGTAAACCCTCCTCACTCATCATTTCAAGTTTTGAGCAAAGAAACCCTAACTTTCACTCTTGCAAGCCAACATTATTTTCCCTATACCCTATTTTACCTTTCCACACTTTAGAAAAGATTCCCCATACCCCTACATCACCTTATCTCTCATTCCCAAGTCCCATTTCCTAAAACCATACCCCTAGGCTGCATTTTCCTAGGCATCCACACTATGTCCTTGTAATCAAAATTCCTACCCTATCTCCCTAAGTTTTTCTATCCCCCTCCACTTCCCTAAGCTCCCTAACTGCCTTCCCCACTTCCCTAAATTTTCCTACACTTATCCCAACTCCCTAACCCTACTCCATTTCCCTTCCCCTTTCCCTTAGGGTTTCAAAACAAAGCATACACTATGGAGGAGGAAAGAGAGGAAAGGAGACACCACAAAGGATGAAGGATTTTGAGGCTTGAGCCATCCAACACTAGATAATTTTTGGCCTCGCCCATGACAATCAATTTCTTCAAACATGTGGGTTGTTTTGAATTATATGAGATGGTCTAAAGAGTACAACATCAACCTGCTTTGACCAGAGTTTTCATCTCTAACCTCCAAGACAACCAAGTGACCATTGCAGGGGTGACCTTCACCATCTCCATAGATATTATTGTTGCAGCCACAGGGATACCTAATGTGGGTGAAAAATGGTTTAAGGCCACATATGTAGATGCCCAACATTATGAACCATTTCTCAAGGCATGGTACAAAAATGAAAAAAAGAAAGTATTTCCTTTTAGTCACCTACTTGATATATTTTCTCCCATGATGAAGATCATCATGAAATACTTCACTTGTGAGTGAAAATTCTCCAAAATATACACCTATCACATCAGGTTACTCATGCATTTCACTACGGTTAAATTGCTCAGTATCCCTCACTATTTGTACAGTAGTATTGATAAGATGTCCTACATAGTGTAGAAAAAAGAGTATGAACATCAGATCAATAGCCTCTTCCATCACTCTCTAATCAAAATAATTGTCCTTCATCATCTCAATCAGCTAAACATTGCATGGGAGACCTTAATTGAGAATGATGTCTTCATTACTCCACCACCTCAGCCTACTAAACCAATTCCACCACCGGCATCAGTGTCTCAAAGACAAACAGGTTCATCTAGCAAGGCTACAGTGAAGAAGACCAAAATGGACAAAGCGGTCAAAACCTATCAGAGAGGGCCTAGGCAAGTGTTTTCTCCACAGATCGTGTAAGGGACCTTGCCTTCTTCACCAACAAAGCAAGGAAAAAAAAAGCATGAAGAGGAAGACCTTCACGAGGAAGAAAGAGATTTTGAGTTGATGGAATTGGATGACCAAGATGATCATGAGGCCTCAAAGCTGATCATCAAAGAAAAGGATGCCATGATCAGATAAATGCAGGAAAAAATGGCAAGAGCCCAATTTGTCATATCATTCCTTGAACAAGAGAACAAGAAGTTGAAAGACAAGCAGGTACTCGTGGAGCTAGAGTTGCTAAAGGAAAAAAGACAAGACATCAAGGGTAAGGCAATGATGGCACCTAATGACTCTGACCATGACGATACTCAAACCATTAAGACAAGACCAAAAAAAAGAGGTCTTAAGAGAGCTTTAGAGTAGGAGAAACATGGGGCAGAGCAACTCAGTTTTGAGGAAAGGATTGCAAAGGAAATTGAAGATGACAGAGAGGTGTGGCTTGACAGAGTTAACCTTCACCTTGATAAGCTCCTCCATAATGAAAACAAATACAATGACATGCTCAGAAACCTATCCAATAAATACATCACTAGAAACAAGATCTACAACATTAAGCTCAAGTAGTTGAAGGACAAACTGAACGAAAACCTAGCCAAGCAAAAGGACAAGGGAAAACTTGAAATACTTGTTGATGCATACTTAATTGCTTGATACACTTCATAAACACTTCATCTACCAATTTTGAAGCTTTTTGGGTAAGTTTTTGCAGTTTTGGGCATTTTGCCAAATTTTGACAGACTTTCAGCATAGTCCACTTGTCAAAAACACAGCGCCTAGGGCGTTGCACTTTTTCTAGGAGCCTCCAAATGACAAATGGTCACCACCATTGGATTTATAAGGCCCTAAAAATCAAGTTTTGACTATTGGAACATCAAATTTGGACATTCTGACAGGGAGAAATGGCCAAAAACATCCAAAAAATCACCTTTTTGCCTCATTTTTTAGGCTGGCATTGTGCTTTTGACGAGTCTTGGAAGATTTCAGTTTTGAGGGCCTTAACTTCCTCATTTTTAGAACTTAAGGGAATTTTTGGAAACTAGACAAGAGAAATTTTCCAATGAGCTATCTTGGGCTCAATTTGGACTTCAACAAGTCCTCCAAAAGTGACCTTGAAGTTGGTGTTGCGCTTTTGTCAAGGACGTTGCGCTTTTGCCAGTTGCCTGATATTTTCAGAAATTTCCAGATTTCTCATTTTGGTCATGGAATTGATGAATTTTACTGATGTAATTAATCCATGTAAATTTAATTAAGTCACTTTTAGTTACTATAGGTAGATACATTGGATAAAAATGTATTTTTGGGACAAATGAATCAATTTCACCAAAGTTAGGGATGAGTTTGTTGACCTCCCTAGTATTTGGGTTTCCAGTTGAGAATTTTTTGGATCAGCTCCACAAGTCAGGGATTCGACCCCTGAGCTCGGGAGAATCATTTTTGGTTTATATTATTCACTTATTTTCTCGTGGAAAGGATTGAATGATGTTGGATTGATCACTGAACACTATTGTAATCAGACTTTTGGCAAGTAATAACAGACTGAGTTGCAGCTATTTTGATGGAATTCTTGTGGTAAAGTGATTTGACATTGTTTATTATTATTTTTTGTAAATGTGTGAATTTATTGTGATTTCATATTCATACCATCTCTGTATGTAATTGTTTCCTAAGTCAAAAAGACAAAATTCATTAAGCTTAAGCTTTGTTTTGGAGGAATAGTTACAGTTTGTTTCATCTTCTTCTAGTAGAAAAAAATTCATATCTCTTGTTATCACTCATAAAAATTAAGCATCAATTTAAAAATTAATAGAGGTTCATGTGTCAATGGTAGGGTCATATAATTCATTTCTCATTACTTGGTCAAGGGAAATTTTGATTTTTTTCTTGTTTAAATCTTACCCTAAGGTCTAAACCCACTCACTTTCAAACTCCCTCACATCACTCATCATTTTCTAATTGATTTCAATTTTCAAGATTTTTGTACCGAAAATTCCATTTTAGCCAAGAATCCCTACTTTCGTAGTGCATTCAGTGTAAAATAGGTAGAAAACGCTACGAAACTGGCTAATAGTTTCGTAGCAGATGTGAAGCATTTCTCTGTTTTCTGGTTTGGAGGAGTCAACTTCAAAGGAGGTTTATGAGCAACTGAAAACGAATTTTGGAAATATGAAAGAGGTTTTTCTTCATAACAGAAGTAACTACAAAAACCTCTCTCCGTTTCTTCAAATTCATTAGGAGGTGGCATAAATTCATAAATTAAAATGTGTTACGAAATTGTTGTTACTAAACTGTCTTGTACATGACTATTTAGCAATCAACTTCAAGTTCAGTTTCTGGCCAAATGAAAAAGTGTTTTGAAATTATGAAATATTTTTGCCTTCATCATAGCCCCAGATACAAAAACCTCTCTCAATTTTCTCACAGGTGTTATCAGTTGGGAGATACAGGGATTTCATTGAAGCCCAATTTTCAGAAACAGAGTTTTCCTGTTTTACACAAGTTTTGAAAATGCAGTTTCTAGACAGCAAGAGATGTGTTTAGAAAAACCAAGAGAGGTTTTTATTCAAGAAATAATGGTATACAAAAACCTCCTTCAATTTCTAAAAATACATCATGGATTATGAGATATAGGCTCTGTCCCAAGACCTATTTTTCAGGAAAAATCTGCAAGGATGTCTTAAATAATGAAGAAGAAATGCCTCAAGGAAACTAAAATGAAGTTGGTTTATGGTTTTTATGGTTTTTAGATGATGGAGATAGGTCATATTCTAAGTTTTTGAGCAACTACAATTTTCATTTGACAAATTTATGAAAAAATCTGCATACTCAGCAGTTTCGTAGCGCCTCCAGGCTTAAAAAGCAGAAAAACGCTACGAAACTGTTGTAGCTACGTTTTTTGCCTCTTTTGATCAGTATTAAAGGAGTTAAGGGCTAATTTAAGAGCTGAAATTGCTATGAAAGATGTGTTTAAGAGTGATAAATATGATTCAAGAGGAAAGAGTCAAATTTTTGGAGGACAAAGGCTTGTAATGGCAACGCTACAGAAAGCGCTACGAAACTAATGTATTTTTGTAGCACAATACATTACATCCTTTTGAGCAGTTTTTGAAGTAGTTTTAGACAGCTAGAGGATATGAAAGAGTTATGGGACATGTTAATCCAACATTCAATAGCCAAGGACCACGAAATGAAGATTAAATTATAGTCAGAATGTTCAAAGAAGGAAAAAGATCCTTTGCCTAAAAAACAGGGTTCTGTTTCCTATTTTTGAGGAGGTCAGCTAAGTGGTAATGAAGAACTGAATGCCATTATCCAAATTCGACCATGTGATGATACACTTTTCAATGATGTAATTTCAAATAGATAAGGTTGTTATAGATAGTAATAAGGAGTTTGAATCCTTTTTGAAATAGGACTGTTAAGTAGGATAGGTGTCTTTTTCTAATAAATTTCATGTTTTATGGTTATGCAAGGTGTCAGTGGATAGAAATTCAATGTATCTAGCCTAGAGGCAGATCATGTGTTGTGTAACCAGCTTCAAAAATAGAAGAAAAGAGATATAAACGCCTTAGAAATAAGCCACTTCGAGGGGGAAACCTCCAATACATTACATAAATGCACAATTCTTGGATGATACAAATGAACAAACCCTCCTTCTATATATAGGAGTTCATGGGGCCACAATATAATCCTAGTGGGGCCACAATGTAATCCTAGCCGACCTAACAATAATAATGTAAGGGCACAATAATAACAATATGGGGGTTACAGGGGTACAATAATAACAATAAGAGGGGCTACACTAACATAATAAGGGGCTACACTATTAATATAGGGACTTAACATGCCCCTCTCCTTCAAAAAAGTGTTGTCCTCAACGCTTGAGTAGCTCTGGGTGCTTCTGTATAAAATTCTCATCCTCCCATGTAGAATCTTCAGTGGGTAGGTTCTTCCACTTGATGAGATACTCTGAAATTGATCGATTCCGTAGTTGTCGAGTTCTTGTTTCCATGACCGCTTCTGGTTCCAATATGATTTTTCCTTCCTCATCGAGTTCTGGCAATATTGTTTGAACTGGAAGATTTTCTCCTATAACCTTCTTTAAGCATGAAACATGGAAAACTGGATGTACTCGCGAAGAAGTAGGAAGCTCCAAATTGTATGCCATAGTACCAATCTTTTGCAACACCTTGTAAGGACCATAGTACTTTGGCGATAATTTATTATCCTTCTTAGCTTGCTTGAAGGACATTTGTTTATATGGTTGTAGCCGTAAAAATACCCAATCTCCTACATCAAAACTTCTCTCGCTGCGATGTTGATCTGCCTGTTGTTTCATTCGATTTTGTGCCAAATTCGGGTTATCCTTTAAGAGTTGGAGAACTTCTTGCTGATGCTCGATGTGATCTTCCACTGCTTGAACCTTCTAATTTTCCCTTAAAGATGATGTAATGGATGGTGGATGATATCCATAAAGTGCCATAAATGGGGTCATTTTTGCTGCAGTATGGAAGGAAGTGTTATACCACCATTCAGCGAGAGGTAACCACTTGACCCATTGTGTTTGTTTATCGGATACAAAACAACGAAGATATCCTTCCAAAAATTTATTTACTATCTCAGTTTGACCATCAGATTGAGGATGATAAGATGAGCTATGAGCTAATTGAGTACCCAAACAAGAAAATAACTCCGTCCAAAAATTTCAGTAAAAATGGGATCTCTGTCGCTCACAATAACCCTTGGGCTTCCATGTAGCTTTTGAATTTTGTCCATAAATGTAGTAGCAACTGTACTTGCTTTAAATGGATGAGATAATGCACAAAAGTGTGCATACTTGTTAAGTCTATCAACTACCACCATGATGACACTCTTTCCTTCGGACTTAGGTAAACCTGTGATAAAATCCATTGAAATCTCCTCCCAACGTTGACTTGAAATGGATAATGGTTGTAGAAGTCCCGGGGTCTTAATTGTTTCCACTTTATTCTGCTGGCAAACCAAACATTCCGCCACAAACTTTTGAATATCAGATTTAAGGCCATCCCAAAAAAATTCTTTCTTCACCATGTGGTAAGTTTTTAAAAATCCTGAGTGTCCTCCTAAAGGAGAAGTGTGCAATTCCAGAAGAATATTTTGTTTTAGTTGGGAATTCTTACAGAGATATAAGCGATCTTTGTACCATAAGGAATCATTTTTCCAACTAAATGTATCAGATGTACTAGGATCTTGCTGCAACTTTTGAATGAGTGTCCATACATCTTGTCCTTCTTCCATTCATCTCTTGCTTCAGTTATCCAATCTGGTTGGATAATAGAAATGGCACAAAGCAATGCTTCCACCTCTTCATTCTTTCTTGAAAGTGCATCTGCAACAACATTAAGCTTTCCTTTTTTGTAGATTATTTCAAAGTCATAACCCAACATCTTTGTGACCCATTTTTGCTGCTCTTCTGAAGATAGTCTTTGTTCCAAAAAGTGTTTCAGACTATCATGATCAGTTTTTACCTTGAAGTGTCTTCCCAGTAGGTAAGTTCTCCATTTCTTTAGTGCATGCAGTATTGCTAACATTTCCTTCTCATAAATAGGTTTCTGTAAATACTTTCCTTTGATTGGACGACTTCCAAAAGCAATGGGTCTTCCTTCCTGCATTAAAACTGCACCAATTCCATTTCCTGAGGCATCACATTCCACAATAAAGGTTTTTGTGAAGTCTGGCGTAGCTAAGACCGGTGCTAGGCACATTGCCTCTTTAAGATGTTCAAAGGCCTTAGTTGCTTCACGAGTCCATGAAAATGCATCTTTCTTCAATAATGTTGTTAGAGGTGCTGCTATTCTTCCATAATTCTTAACAAACTTACGATAATAGCCTGTTAACCCGAGAAATCCTCGCAACTGCTTTATTGTCTTAGGGACTTTCCATTCCTTAATAACTTTAATTTTGTTAGGGT